>ML790059.1:556500-576839 GCA_009831015.1 Picea engelmannii
CGTGACCCTTCTTTTCCTGTGGCTTAGACTGGTTTTCAGAAAGCTGTTTATTAGGACCATGTTTATTATACTTTGGTTGTTGTGGATTTGCAGACCCAAACTCCTGTTTGTTCTGGTTCTTAAATTTCTGCTCGATTTTAACAGAATATCGATAAGCAACACCGAGTGATGAGATGTCCAGAAAATCCATTTCATTTTGGATGTATCTGTGTAGAGCCCCACGGTATTTTAGAATGAAATGTCATTCAGAGTCTTTGATACCTAGTTTGGTGCACAAGGTATGGAAGGTATTGGTGAACTCCGGAACTGTTTGGCCCCTTTCTTGCCGCAGTGTGGTCCATCTCATGTACTGGTCCTCATAGTTTCCAACAGGGTAATACTGTTCCTTTACGACATCCACAAAAAAATCCCAAGTGGGCTTGACCCCATATATTCCAGACTCCTCTGTAGAACTTTGCTCCCAGTAAATTTCTCACGAATGTTTGACATGAGGGAGAGCTTTAAGGAGTGTGAAGGTGATCTTTTCTCTGTCGAAAAAATTGTGAACAGAGAAATAACCTTCTAGCAGATTTAACCATTTGTCCAGGGCATCTGCATCTATTTGACCTTAAAATATGGGAATATCAAAATTAACCCACACCTTGAAAGGAGTGGTACTTCCAAAGTGGATGTTTGATGAAGATGCACCTGCTATTATCGATAGGCATTGAAGGATGTGGGAAAAATTCTCTATCATTTTGTCTCTTTGTCGCATGAGAGCTTGCTCAACCAACAGATTGATAGGATCGTCTGCTCCATCATTTTTCTTTTCTTTCGCCATGGAGGGTTTATTGGGTGTGTGAGAGTGATTGTATTCAATAGAAACAAGCTCGATACCTAACTTTCTATACTCGGACCTCGTCGGGGACATGCACTGAAAAAAATGATCAAGAGCAGCCTGCTATGATACCACTGATCCAGATTATTTTTGGCGTGAAATGAGAGCGGAGATATAATAAAGAAATGCACAGAGATATCATATATATCCAATAATATAGCAAAAATGTATCATGGGTGCAACCATAAACACAGATATACAGTAATACACGATTTCTATTAATGAAAGAAATGTACAGAGACTGTAAAAATACAGAGTGAAAGACTCGTTAGAATGGTGGATGCTTATCTCTGAGAAGAGATGTGACGGTTACTCTTATTCGCAAGAAGATGATTACAATGAGGCTTTAAAGACATTTTTACAATAAACCAGAATGCCCCAAACCCTAGACATCCAAAAACATAACCCTAGGAGATGAAGCGCCAAAAGTCATAGGGGCTCTGTTTGTGTAAGTTAGTACATCAACTTCCTGGGGTCATAACTTTTGCATATGATCTCCGTTTTAGGCATATGATAGCCTGTTGGAAAGGTATCGTCGAGGAGATTCATTTTGGGGGCTCAATATTGCCTTTCGTTATCTTTGAGAAGCTCTATCTTGAAAAAACTTCATTTGGGCCCTCAAAATAGCCCCGGAAGTTAAAACTGCTAAAAATAGTAAATTGCCAAAATCGCCAGGAAACTGTTTTGAGCCAGTTGGAAAAGGGTGGTGGCCACTAAAATCCACCTGGACCAATCCTCCCTCTTTGGGAAGAAATGGTCTCCATTTTGTTGAGTTCCTTGGGGAGAGGGAAAAGCGTTTGCTGAATCTACATCTTGGTGAGTTGCTTGCCTTGCTGGAGATGTCATGCTGCTCAGTTTGTGGAAGTTTTTCACGAACCTGTTGAGGATGAGGTTGTTCAACAAGTCGATCTACATGAGACGACAGTGTGCAGAATGAATCTTTGCACTTTGCTGCAACCTTGTCGACCTACTTATGTTGGATAGAAGGTGCTTGGGGCGAGGCTGTAGTGGTTGCATTGTCCTTTTGTTCCCCTTTTGAACAGATTGTGAAGAAACTGAATTTTATAGTATGAGATACTACCTTGCGACACTGTTTAGGTGGAACAATAGTCAGAACTACCTTTGGTATTATGTAGATATGACTCCCCAAAGTAACAATGACACTACGGGGCCGAGACTCATAAATATCATGGCGCTTCCACATATATGGATGGCCCAAGAGAACATCACAGACATCCAGTGGGGCAACATCACATAATACCTCATCCTTGAAGGGCTGAATGTCATATGACAATCAACATTGCTGGCTGACACAGAGATCTCATCCTTGGTGAAGCCACCCGATGTTGTATGTTCATGGGTGTGGTGTTGTTGACAATCCCAACTGTTTGATGACCACTGTTGAGATGAGATTCTTCTGGCTTCCGCTATCAACAATAAAATGCAGTGGGTCCCTTCATCCACATCTGTGAATGAAAAAGGTGCTCGCCCTCTTGACGATCTGTTGGTTCTTCTGGTTGAATTGCTACGGTCGCGACAATAGTAGTGGGGTCTGTGTCGATGATTTGTCTTTTACCAATATTTTCAGAATCAGATTCCAAATCAGGGTTTGACTCCTTGTCTTTGATGTCAGCCACCAATGACTTTTTGAGCATCATTCATCGATGTTGTGCCAGGGGATTTTGTGGAAATCGCACCATTTTTCGGTGTCCTTCTTCGTCTTCCCGTGACCCTTCTTTTCCTGTGGCTTAGACTGGGTTTCAGGAAGTTGTTTGTTAGGGTCATCTTTATCATACTTTGGTTGTTGCGGATTTGCAGACCCAAACTCCAGTTTGTTATGGTGCTTAAATTTCTGCTTGATTTTAATAACATATCGATAAGAAACACCAAGTGATGAGATGTCTAGAAAATTCATTTAAGTTTGGATGTATTTGTGTAGAGCCCCATGATATTTCAGAACCAAAATTTGTTCAGAGTCTTTGATACTCAGCTTGGTGCACAAGGTATGGAAGTTATTGGTGAACTCTGGAACTGCTTGGCCCCTTTCTTGCCGCAGTGTGGTCCATCTCATGTAGTAGTCCTCATAGTTGCTAACATGGTAATTATGTTCCTTTACTGCATCCACAAAAAATTCCCATGTGGGCTCGACCCCATATATTCTAGACTCCTCTGTGGAACTTTGCTCCCACTATTTTTCTCACCAATGTTTGACATGAGGGAGAGCTTTAAGGAGTGCGAAGGTGATATTTTCTTTGTCGGAAAAATGATGAAGAAAGAAATAACCTTCTAGCAGATTTAACCATTTGTCTAGGGCATCCACATCTATTTGACCTTCAAATAGGGGAATATCAAAATTAACTTGTACGTTGAAAGGAGTGGTGCTTCCAAAGTGGTTGTTTGATGAAGATAAGCCTGTTTCTCTCGACAAATGTTGAAGGATGTGGGAAAAATTCTCCATCATTTCATCCCTCTGTCGTGTGAGATTTTGCTTAAACAACATGTTGATATGGTGGTATGCTCGATCATTTCTCTTTTCTTCTGCCATGGAGGGTTTATTGGGTGAGTGAGAGAAATTTTCTTTAATAGAGACAAGCTCGATACCCAACTTGCTATACTCGGACCTCGTCGGGGACATGCACTGAAAAAAATGATCAAGAGCAACTTGCTCTGATTCCACTGATTGAGATTATTTTCGTCACGAAATGAGAGCGGAGATATAATAAATAAATGCACAGAGATATCACATATATCTAATAATATAACATAAATGTATCAGATATGCAACCATAAACATAGATATATAGTAATACACGATTTCTATTAATGAAAGAAATGTACCAAGATTGTAAAAATACAGAGTGAAAGACTCACTAGAATGGTGACAACTTATCTCTGAGAAGAGATGTGACGGCTGCTCGCATTCGCAAGAAGATGATTACAATGAGGCTCTGAAGGCATTTTTACAATAAACCGAAATTTCAAAAATCCTAGACATCCAAAAACTTAACCCTAGGAGATGAAGCACCAAAAGTCATGTGGGCCCTGTTTGGGTAAGTTAGTACATCAATTGCCCAGGGTCGTAACTTTTGCATATGATCTCCGTTTTAGGCGTATGATAGCCCGTTGGAAAGGTATCATTGAGGATATTCATTTTGGGGGATAAAACATTCATTTAGATATCTTTAAGAAGCTCGGTATCGAAAAAAATTAATTTGGCCCCTCAAAATAGCCCCGGAAGTTAAAACTGCTAAAAATAGTAAATTGCCAAAATCGCCAGAAAACTGTTTTGAGCCAGTTGGAAAAGGTAGGTGGCCACCGATATCCACCTGGATCAATCCTCCCTCTTTTGGAAGAAATGGTCTCCATTGCGTTGAGTTCCCAGGGGAGAGGGAAAAGCGTTTGCTGAATCTGCATCTTGGTGAGCTGCTTGCCTTGCTGGAGACGTCGTGCCACTCAGTTTGTGGAAGTCTATCACAAACCTGTTGAGGCTAAGGCTGTTCAACAAGTCGAGATACATGAGAGGATGGTGTGTGGAAGGAATATTTTTGCTTTGCTGCAATCTTGTCGACCTGCTTCTGTTGGATAGAAGGTGCTTGGGGGGAGGCTGTAGTGGTTGCAGTGTCCTTCTGTTCCCCTTTTGAACAGATTGTGAAGAAGATGAATTTTGAAGTATGCGATACTACCTTGCGGCACTGTTTAGGTGGAACAATCGTCGAAAATACCTCTGGTATTCTATAGAGATGACCCTCCAAAGTAACAATGACACTACAGGGTCGAGACTCATAAATAGCATGGCGCTTCCACATATATGGCTGGCCCAAGAGAACATCATAGACATCCAGTGGGGAAACATCACATAATACCTCATCCTTGAAAGGTTGGATGCCGTATGACAATCGACATTGCTGGCTGACACGAAGATCTCGTCCTTGGCGAAGCCACTCGATGTTGTATGGCTGCAGGTGTGGTGTTGTCGACAATCCCAACTGTTTGATGACCTCTGCTGAGATGAGGTTCTTTTGGCTTCCACTATCAACAATAAAATGCAGCGAGGTCCCCTTCACCCACATCTGTGAATGAAAAGGTGCTCCCCCTTTTCACGATCTGTTGGTTCTTCTGGTTGAATTGCTGCGGTCACGATAATAACAGTGGAGTTTGCGTCAATGATCTGTATTTTACCAATATTTTCAGAATCAGATTCTGAATCAGGGTTTGGCTCCTTGTCTGTGATCTCAGCCACTAATGACTATTTTGAGCGACATTCATCGGTGTTGTGCCAGGGGCTTTTGTGGAAATCACACCATTTTCTGGTGTCCTTCTTCGTCTTCCCGTGACCCTTCTTTTCCTATGGCTTAGGCTGGTTTTCAGGAAGATGTTTGTTAGGGTTGTCTTTATCATACTTTGGTTGTTGCGGATTTGAAGACCCAAACTCCTGTTTGTTCTGGTGCTTACATTTTTGTTCAATTTTAACAACATATTGATAAGCAACACCAAATGATGAGATGTCCAGAAAATCCATTTCAGTTTAGATGTGTCTGTGTAGAGCCCCACACTATTTCGGAAACCAAATGTCGTTCAGAGTCTTTGATACCCAACTTGGTGTGCAAGGCCTGGAAGGTATTGGTGAACTCTAGAACTGCTTGGCCCATTTCTTGATGCAGCATGGTCTATATCATGTACTGGTCCTCATAGTTTCCAACAAGGTAATATTGTTCCTTTACCACATCCACAAAAAAATCTCATGTGGGCTCGACCCCATATATTCTAGACTCTTCTGTGGAAATTTTCTCCCAGTAAGTTTCCCACCAATGTTTGACATGAGGGAGAACTTTAAGGAGTGCGAAGGTGATCTTTTCTCTGTCTAAAAAATTGTGAACAAATAAATAACCTTCTAGCAGATTTAACCATTTGACTAGGGCATCCACATCTATTTGAAATTCAAATACAAGAATATAAAAATTAACCTGTATCTTGAAAGGAGTGGTGCTTCCAAAGTGGATGTTTGATGATGATTCCCTTGTTTCTATCAGCAGGCGTTGAAGGACATGGGAAAAATTCTCCATCATTTCATCCCTCTGTCGAGTGTGAGCTTGCTCAAGCAATAGATTGATAGGATTGTCTTCTCCATCATTTTTCTTTTCTTTCGCCATGGAGGGTTTCTTGGGCGTGCGAGAGCGATTTTCTTCAAGAGAAACAAGCTCAAGACCCAACTCTCTATACTCGGACCTCGTTGGGGACATGCACTGAAAACAAAATATCAAAAGCAACATGCTCTGATATCACTGATCCAGATTATTTTTGGCACAAAATGAGAGCGGAGATATAATAAATAAATGCACATATATATCGCAGATATCCAATAATATAACAAAAATGTATCATAGATGTAACCATAAACACAGATATACAGTAATACATGATTTATATTAATGAAATAAATGTACATAGACTGTAAAAATACAGAGTGAAAGACTCACTAGAATGGTGGCATCTTATCTCTGAGAAGAGATGTGACGACTACTCGCATTCGCAAGAAGATGATTACAATGAGGATGTGAAGGCATTTTTACAATAAACCAGAATTCCAAAAACCCTAGACATCCAAAAACCTAGCCCTAGGAGATGAAGCGCCAAAATCCATGTGGGCCCCATTTGGGTAAGTTAGTACGTCAACTTCTCGGGGTTATATCTGTTGTATATAATCTCCATTTTAGGCGTTTGATACCCCTTTGTAAAGGTATTGTCGAGGAGATTCATTTTGGGGGCTCAATCATGCCTTTGGATAACATTGAGAATCTCGATCTTGAAAAACCTTCATTTGGGCCCTCAAAATAGCCCCAGAAGTTAAAACTACTAAAAATAGTAAATTGTCAAAATCGTCAGAAAACTATTTTGAGCCAGTTGGAAAAGGTGGGTGGCCACCGATATCCACCTAGATCAATCCTCCCTCCTTAGGAAGCAATGGTATCCATTGCGTTGAGTTCCCGGGGGAGAGAGAAAAGTGTTTGTTGAATCTACATCTTGGTGAGCTGCTTGCCTTGCTGGAGACGTCACACTGCTCAATTTGTGGAAGTCTATCATGAACCTGTTGAGTCTGAGGATGTTCAACAAGTCGTGCTACATGAGAGGACGGTGTGCAGAAGGAATCTTTGTGCTTTGCTGCAAATTTGTCGACCTAATTCTGTTGGATATAAGGTACTTGGGGCGAGGCTGTAGTGGTTGCAATGTCCTTATGTTCCCCTTTTGAACAGATTGTGAAGAAGTTGAATTTTGCAGTACTAGATACTACCTTGCAACACTGTTTAGGTGAAACAATAGTGAGAACTACCTCTAGTATTATATAGAGATGACCCCCCAAAGTAACAATGAAACTACGGGGTCGAGACTCATAAATAGCATGGCGATTCCACATATATGGCTGGCCCAAGAGAACATCACAGACATCTAGTGGGACAACATCACATAATACCTCATCCTTGAAGGGCTGGATGTCGTATGACAATCGACATTGTTGGCTGACATAGAGATCTCGTCCTTGGTGAAGCCACTCGATGTTGTATGGCTATGGGTGTGGTGTTGTCGACAATCCCAAYTGTTTGACGACCTCTGCTGAGATCAGGATCTTTTGGCTTCCGCTATCAACAATAAAATGAAACTGGTCCCCTTCACCCACATCTGTGAATGAAAAAGGCGCTGCCCCTCCTCACGATCTRTTGGTTCTTTTGGTTGAATTACTGCGGTCGTGAAAATAGCAGTGGGGTCTGCGTCGATGATTTATCTTTTACCAATATTTTCAGAATCAGATTTTGAATCAGGTTTTGGTTCCTTGTCTTTGATCTCGACCACCAATGACTGTKTTAAGCGACTTTCATCGGTGTTGTGCCAGGGGATTTTGTGGAAATCGCACCATTTCCGGTGTCCTTCTTCGTCTTCTCGTGACCCTTCTTTTCCTTTGGCTTAGACTGATTTTCATGAAGCTGTTTGTTAGGGCCATATTTATCATACTTTTGTTTTTGCGGATTTGCAGACCCAAACTCTCGTTTGTTCTGGTGCTTAATTTCTGCTCAATTTTAACAACATATCGATAAGTAGCACCGAGTGATGAGATGTCTAGAAAATCCATTTCAGTTTGGATGTCTCTGTGTAGACCCCCATGGTATTTCAGAACCAAATGTCATTCAGAGTCTTTGATACCCAGCTTGGTGCACAAGGTATGGAAGGTATTGGTGACTCTGGAACTGCTCTGCCCCTTTCTTGTTGTAGTGTGGTCCATCACATGTACTAGTCCTCATAGTTGCCAACAGGGTAATAATGTTCCTTTACCGCATCCACAAAAAAATCCCAAGTGGGCTCGACCCCATATATTCCAGACTTCTCTGTGGAACTTTTCTCCCTGTAATTTTCCCACCAATGTTTGACACGAGGGAGATCTTTAAGGAGTGCGAAGGTGATCTTTTCTCTGTCAGAAAAATTGTGAACAGAGAAATAACCTTCTAGCAGATTTAACCATTTGACTAGGGCATCCGCATCTATCTGACCTTCAAATACAGGAATATCAAAATTAACCTGTACCTTGAAAGGAGTGGTGCTTCCAAAGTGGTTGTTTGATGAATATGCACTTGTTTCTATCAATAGGCGTTGAAGGATGTGGGAAAAATTCTCCATCATTTCGTCCCTCTGTCGCTTGATAGCTTGCTTAAGCAACAGATTGATAACATCATCTTCTTCACATTTTTCTTTTCTTCTGCCATGGAGGATTTCTTGGGCGTGTGAGAGAAATTTTCTTCAAGAGAGACAAGCTCATGACCCAACTTGCTATACTCAGACCTCATTATGGACATGCACTGAAAAAAATGATCAAGAGAAGCCTGCTTTGATACCACCGATCCAGGTTATTTTCGGCACGAAATAAGAGCGGAGATATAATAAAGAAATGCACAGAGATATCGCAGATATCCAATAATATAACATAAATATTTTAGAGATGCAACCATAAACACAGATATATAGTAATACACAATTTCTATTAATGAAATAAATGTACAGAGACTGTAAAAATACAAAGTGAAAGACTCACTAGAATGGTGGCAGCTTATCTCTGAGAAGAGACGTGACGGCTACTTGCATGTGCAAGAAGATGATTACAATGAGGCTCTGAAAGACTTTTTACAATAAACCAAAATGACAAAAACCCTAGACATCTAAAAACCTAACCCTAGGAGATGAAGCACCAAAAGTCATGTGGTCCCCATTTGGGTAAGTTAGTACGTCAACTTCTCGGGGTCGTACCTTTTGCACACGATCTCCATTTTAGGCGTATGATAGTCTGTTGGAAAGGTATCATCGAGGAGATTTATTTTGGGGGCTCAATCATGCTTTCAAATATCATTGAGAATCTCGATCTCAAAAAACCTTCATTTGGGCCCTCAAAATAGCCCCAAAAATTAAAACTGCTAAAAATAGTAAATTGCCAAAATTGCCAGAAAACTGTTTTGAGCCAGTTGGAAAAGGTGAGTGGCCATCGATATCCACCTAGGTCAATGTTCCCTCTTTAGGAAGAAATGGTATCTATTGCGTTGATTTCCCAAGGGAGAGGGAAAAGCGTTTGCTGAATCTGCATCTTGGTGAGCTACTTACCTTGCTGGAGATGTCGTGCTGCTCAGTTTGTGGAAATTTGTCACGAACCTGTTGAGGCCGATACTGTTAAACAAGTCGAGCTACATGAGAGGACGGTGTGCAGAATGAGTTTTTGTGCTTTGCTGCAACCTTGTCAACCTGCTTCTATTGGATAGAAGGTGCTTGGGGCGAGGCTGTAGTGGTTGCAGTGTCCTTCTGTTCCCCTTTTGAACAGATTGTGAAGAAGTTGAATTTTGTAGTATGAGATACTACCTTGCGGCACTGTTTAGGTGGAACAATAGTCAGAACTACCTCTGGTATTCTGTAGAGATGACCCCCCAAAGTAACAATGACACTACGGGGTCGAGACTCATAAATAGCATGGCGCTTCCACATATATGGCTGGCCCAAGAGAACATCACATAAATCCAATGGGGAAACATCACATAATACCTCATCCTTGAAGGGCTGGATGTCGTATGACAATTGACATTGCTGGATGACACATAGATCTTGTCCTTGGCAAAGCCACCCAATGTTGTATGGTTGTGGGTGTGGTGTTGTCGAAAATCCAAACTTTTTGACGACCTCTGCTGAGATGAGGTTCTTCTGGCTTCCGCTATCAACAATAAAATGCAGCGGGGTCCCCTTCACCCACATATGTGAATGAAAAAGGCACTCCCCCTCTTCAAAATCTGTTGTTTCTTCTGGTTGAATTGTTGCGGTCATGACAATAACAGTGGGGTCTGCGTCGATGATCTGTCTTTTACCAATATTTTCAGAATCATATTATGAATCAAGGTTTGGCTCCTTATCTTTGATCTCGGCCACCAATGACTGTTTTGAGCAACATTCATCAGTGTTTTTCTAGGGGATTTTTTGAAAATCACACCATTTTCCGGTGTCCTTCTTCATCTTCCCCTGACCCTTCTTTTCCTGTGGCTTAGACTGGTTTTTAGGAAGCTCTTTGTTAGGTCCGTATTTATCGTACTTTGGTTGTTGCAGATTTATAGACCCAAACTCTCGTTTGTTCTGGTGCTTGAATTTTTGCTCGATTTTAACAACATATTGATAAGCAACACCGAGTGATGAGATGTTCAGAAAATCCATTTCAGTTTGGATGTATCTGTGTAGAGCCCCATGGTATTTCAGAACCAAATGTCATTCAGATTCTTTGATACCTAGCTTGGGTTGCAAGGTATGGAAGGTATTCGTGAACTCTAGAACTGATTGGCCCCTTTCTTGTCGTAGTGTGGTCCGTCTCATGTACTGGTCCTCATAGTTGCCAACAGGGTAATAATGTTCCTTTACCGCATCCACAAAAAAATCTCAAGTGGGCTTGGCCCCATATATTCCAGATTCCTCTGTGTAACTTTGCTCCTAGTAAGTTTCCCATCAATGTTTGACATGAGGGAGAGCTTTAAGGAGTGCGAAGGTGATCTTTTCTCTGTCAGAAAAATTGTGAACAGAGAAATAACCTTCTAGCAGATTTAACCATTTGTCTAGGGCATCCGCATCTACATGAGCTTCAAATACGGGAATATCAAAACTAACTTGTACCTTGAAATGAGTGGTACTTCCAAAGTGGTTGTTTGATGAAGATGCACTTTTTGCTATCGGCAGGCCTTGAAGGATGTGGGAAAAATTCTCCATCATTTCGTCCCTCTGTTGCGTGAGAGCTTGCTCAAGCAACAGATTGATAGGATCGTCTGCTCCACCATTTTTCATTTCTTCTGCCATGGAGGGTTTCTTGGGAGTGCAAGAGTGATTGTATTCAAGAGAGACAAGATCGAGACCCAACTTACTATACTCGGACCTCATCGAGGACATGCACTGAAAAAAACAATCAAGAGCAGCCTGCTCTGATACCACTTATCTGGATTATTTTCGGCATGAAATGAGAGCGGAGATATAATAAATAAATGCATAGAGATATCACAGATATCCAATAATATAACATAAATGTATCAAAGATGCAACCATAAACACAAATATACATTAATACAAGATGTCTATTAATGAAAGAAATGTACAGAGATTGTAAAAATACAGAGTGAAAGACTCGCTAGAATGGTGGCAACTTATCTCTGAGAAGAGATGTGACGGCTACTCACATTCGCAAGAAGATGATTACAATGAGGATATGAAGGCCTTTTTACAATAAAACAGAATGCTAAAAAACCTAGACATCCAAAAACCTAACCCTAGGAGATGAAGCGCCAAAAGTCATGTGGGCCCCGTTTGGGTAAGTTAGTACATCAACTTCCCGGGGTCGTAACATTTGCATACGATCTCCATTTTAGGCATATGCTAGCCCATTGGAAAGGTATCATCGAGGAGATTTATTTCGAGGGCTAAATCACACCTTCGACTATTATTAAGAAGCTCGATCTCAAAAAACCTTCATTTGGGCCCTCAAAATAGCGTCGGAAGTTAAAACTGCTAAAAATAGTAAATTGCAAAAATCGCCAGAAAACTGTTTTGAGCCAATTGGAAAAGGTGGGTGGCCACCGATATCCACCTAGATCAAAACCTCCACCATCCTTCAACTTAAATTAAAATTCTACCATATGTATAACAAGAAACTTGCACAGCTCGGGCGACTGGCGATTGTTCTGAAGTCTTGGGCTATGCAGGAGGTCGAGTGTTCGATTCTTACAGAGTGAATTTTTTTTTTTTGACCCAACCAAAATTGGCCAAATCCAGGGTGCCATCTGTCACCCTGTGATTAGGCCACGTGTCACCTCTGGATTGACCTGTAAAATCGAGTCACTGCACAGTCACCCTGCCCAGTCAGTTCGTACAACCACATGTCATGCCCAGAGCCTGCCACCTGTCTCCACATTATCCTACCTCGTGTCAACATCCGTACAGTTCCACGTGTCACCTCCGTATAGTGTCACATGTCACTTCCATACTGGTCCAAGTCAGCCCTGAAAACACCAATTTTGACTGCCAAGTGGCATGCCTTGGTGCTGCCATGTGTCCCTTATGACATCATCATGACGTCATGTTGACATGCTGTTGACATTAGACATATGACTTGTTGACTGTTGACTTTGAATTTTTTTTCCTATTTGGGAAATCGATCAGAACGCGATAACTTTTGCATATGGTGTCCATTTTTCAGAAAAAAAAATATATGGATGGAATCAATGCGATGAGCCTGACTCAATGGCCTGGTTTCATCTGATTCAGAGAACTTTGAATTTTAGGCCTTCTTGAATCCATTTGGATCAATAGGAATATATCACATTTCTTTCTATATGTGATAGCTTGAAGCAGTGCACATTGCCTTCTAATACTTCACCTGTAACTCTCTCATATTCATCATTATCACATACAAATCAATTAACATTTTTAAAATCTTTCATATGTTATGTGAAAAATCCTATGGGCTCTTGCATTGAATATCCCTCAGACATGATGCCTTTCGATTTTCCTTGGTACAAACATTTTTTTTTCAAAACCTTCATATATCATTCTATAGGATACATCCATCTCATTCTTACTAGGCCAAAATGCTTTAGTTCATATTCTAGATATGTTAAAAGATGCATAGAAATATTAAATATTGTTGGTGGGAATTCTCATTCCAATAAACAAAGGACTTGAATAACCTCTTCCCTCAAACTATCAAATTTTAAAGGATATAATACATATATACTCATTCTCTTTATTATTAGGCCCATCCTTATAATTGACGATCTTGGATCTTTTGCAAAACTTGATATATTGACCACAATACATAAAATATCCTTGATTATGACATGACAATCATGGGTATTGAGGATTTTTAAGTTATTAATGTAAGGTTGGCTTATTATTACTTACATATCCAGTGGGAAAGTGAGTCCGAGACATAAAATTTAGGAATTGTGCACATTTCTCCTTTGTACACACATAAGGAATGGTAGGTTTTCTATATTTTTCATCATCATGTTTTTCAACCCAAAGATTTTGATGAATCTTTAGTTCTTGAAAGTCTTGACATAATGAAACAATATCAAAATCACCAAAAATAGTTTTTGTAATAGCATAAGCTATATTTTTCTCAATATGCATAAAGTCAACAACATACCTAATGGATATATCCTTAAAGTATGGAAACTTATAGAATAATCACAATCATTTGACACCTCTTTCATTACATGGATAATTTTTTCTACCTCAAATTCCACCACTTTCAATAAATAATGATTCTCTTTTGTCCATTCTCAATAATGTATTCATTTGTTATTGGCAATGGTGCTTCATGATTCTCTTCCCGACCATTGAAATGTAATTTTATTCAATGATATGGATGCTCCATTTTAAGGTAAGCATGATATCCAAAATAAATGAACTTATGAAAATTACTTGAGTGCCTCACCAAATCCACAAAGTTGCAAGCATGACATCCATGGTATCAATGAACGATGAGACTAGTCAATGTGCCATATGTAGGAAGATCGTGAATCATAAACAATAAGGAACCTCTTAAAGTGAATTTGATTGAATCATCATATAATGGATCTAAATGAACATCAATTGAATCTAAAGTCACACTTTTCTTTCCTAGTATAATCATTGATAGCATTAAGAAAAATGGTTTAGTTGCTAACCATGGAGGTAAGTTATAATTTCTTAAAAACATTGGCGAAGTTGACCATGTAGTACTTTGACTTGAGAATGGGTTCACTCCATATAGATCCAAACCCAACCTTATATTACGAGGATTTGGATAAAATTGGGCCATCTTTTTCAAATTCCATCCACATCTTAGAATCAGACACTACACTCCAATGGGAATGAAAGGATGGTTATGTTTACAATTCTTTGTTTTCAAGACAATTACCTCACATACACCATGTATTGTGAAAGGAAACCACAACAAATCCATTGTATATCAAATCAACACAACCTATTCATTAAAATTACAACAACAATTTCCATGTCTCTGTATATCCCGCTCTCCAAATGTGTAGAACTGAACCCAGTGAAGTTTTAATTGGTTAGTGTATGCTCCAACGACCAATGGAATGATTAAATAGTTATGTGTAGTAGTCTTCAATGGACTCTTGACTCAACCATAAGGAAACAAGAATGCAATTATGTGATTGATATTGAGTTTTATTATCCAATTACTAATATCGTTCATGACAAGAGTTCTATACAACCTTGTAATTCCTATAAAAGTTCTCAAGACCAAGATGCCAATGATAATGTTAACTTCCTCTGGTATATTTTCTTGTGATAGTTATACTATGTAAGGTTTGGATGCAAATCAAACTTATCTCAATGGACACTCACTCACCTTAATATGATCCCACCTTATCAAACCATACAATACAATTTCACACGTAGCTACAATCCCATCTATTTAGTTGCTGAAAGACCCACTTCAAAGTTTTTGTGTTGATGACCAAGCTCTAATTCAACTTAACAACATTCAATAATATGTATATGAGATGGAAATAAATTAAACATATATTATATGGATACTTGGGAAGTTGAATAAGACAAAACAACACAATGCATAAACAAGTATGATGGAAGAATAATATTCCAAATCGACTAGCATCATTAATTCCATTAAATAGAATTTATGGTTTCATTTCCTAGTTGGACTCTCCAGTCCACATGTAGTATAAAGACTTTTCAATTCCCAACAATTGACACATGGTCTCCAGAGAATGCAAGGCAACTTACTAGAGAATGTATAGATTGTGTACAACTTGTATAGCCTACCATAACCCATGTACAACCCTATTGGATGATAATTGGCAATGTTAAAACCTCTTGGATGGTAATTAACAGTGTAAAACCTTCTTTAGTCACTATGTAGAACTTGGGTATGAAGCATAATGGTTGTATATGGAAATCGAGAAATTACAATTACTGTGTATAGCTTCAACAATCACTAAATTGTTGTGCATAATTAGAATCTATTTGATTAATTGCAACAAATTATTTAATAGTAACCATGGATCTTCAATCTTTGAGGAAAATGGATGAACGTGAATAGATATTTATTGGAATTCATTAAATTCTAATAGAGAATGAAATTTTGAGTGGAATAATAGAGATACGACTGAGAATTCTTCCCTGGAACCATTACCATACTCAAAACAACACATTAAACATAAATATGAGTAGCATATTTCAAAAAAATAATTTGTATAGAAACAAAATCAAACATACCATAAATGTAGATATTTTACCATGGAAACCAAATAGGAAAACCAACATTCAATGGATTCCCAGTGCTCTCAGTCTAGTAATCTCTAGTTACAATGCAACTAATGGCTCTTGGTGCATCCTCCCTCCTTGGACAAAAGTCTATTTGAGAGTGAAAATATAATAAAAAATAGGGAGAGATCCGTTGATGGGAATTCCAATAGGTTCGACATTTCATTCCCCATTCATTAGTCTCTTCTCTCTTATTTTATTTTTATTTTTTAAAATAATTCACATTTTCTTCTCCTTTGTCTTATTCCACTTTAATATGCATTATATGTTACATACTTACTAACCTTCATTAATCATCGAATTACACTTGTAGCCACTAAGACTTATAACTATTCACTTGTTCAGATCCATTTCAAATCACGCCTCCTCAATGAGAGGATTTTTAGTCTCAAAAATCTTAGAGGACCAATCCGGATCAATGTGCCTTATGTCTGCTTCTATGGAACACGACTTTGAATCTATCTCCTAGATACAAATTTGACTCTAGCTCTGGCTTTGACTACTAGTTATGGTTCCTAGATTTCTTCTTTATGCAATATAGAAGTTTTCTCACTGACTCTAAGCTTTAATAAATCTCCAGATATGAACTCTGCAATCAACATTCATTCCCATCTCTCTTAGATTTGAAGATGTTCCATATTGGAAGTCAATGAAGCCAAGTCAAATGTTGGTATGTGTTTGTTTGTTGAGATCCCAATAACTATACCTTCAAACAAAAACCCCATGAAAGGAAGTGTGATATGCGTTCTTCTGCTAGAATCAGTTGCTTCCTAGTATAGAAACAACTCTCTAGTGCATTCACATGCATACAAGCACTCTGTCTTTGCAACAATGTCAATTGGATGACAAACTTGGTGTGCAATGATTACACCTTCTCCTACCCAAACATTTGATGAATCCTACACATGTGTGGCTATAGGTGAAAATCATTACTAAACTATAGTCTTGAGGGTGATGTACTGACTCAAGGATTGGATGGTACAATGACACATGACTATCATTGAACTCCCTACACCAATATCTGATACATCTCCAAGAAGGGGAAATTCCTTTGAAATATTGCAGGTAATAACTGAATGGAGTTTCCTTGGTTGTTAGCATCAACCCATTGTCCTTTTTGATGGTGATATAGACCTCATGTGTTGTTATAACTCCCTATAAAACTTATACTCCTTGCATTGCATTTGTAGGGAACTCTTCATCCTCTTTACACTTCACTCTCCACACTCTTCTCTTGACTATTCATTGTTTGGGGTGAAGCTTTGGATTAAGTCACCAACACTTTGCTTCCCAATATCCACTCAACTAGAAATGGTGTAAAAATGTGTTGTTGCTTCTACATGGGTTTCTTGACATACTCCTCCTCTCCATGTGCCCTCGATTTTTTTGTTGGATTGGGGAATTATTCTTTCCATTCTTCCTCTGAAACCATTTAGGCTTGTGGCATATGGCTTGATTATCCTAGCAAGATGCCTCATAATTGCCTTTCTTCCCATAGAATGAGAATGCCTTTGAGTAGCAACAACTGACAACACACTGCCATTTCTTCTTGCAACAATGAAAACCAAGAGATGCCTTATATGATGCATATCTATAGTTATTCTTATTCTTTCATTTAATTTTCTCACTAATTATTCTAAGTGTAGGTGTAGTCTGGGTATTTGAACTCTTCTCATCAATGCCATTCTATAATCTACCCCGAGAAGGTTGAGGTGGTAGTGTGCTACTACCTTCATAATCTACTTATTTTTCTTCTGACGAGTAGGACAACTCTTCCCTGTCCTTTTCCTTCAAAAATGTGATCTTGGATTTCATGTCCTTTTCCTCTCTACCATAAAAACCTAGGACTTCATGATTGGCCCCCAGTTCAGCTACAATGGGGATTATGGTGCATTTTCTTCTCTTACCTATCCTTTGTCCATCATAGTTCATCTAACTTAACAATTTCAATCCAATGCCTCTGGTATGATTTTCAAATTCACCAACCTATTCTTGAGAAAAGTCTAGGGAAGGTGGGATTACCATAGTTGTCTTAGTCTTGGTGCTAGTTTTGGCAGTGGCATTGGAAGGTGGTTTTGCTTCTCTTTTCTCTTGGATAGTTGCTTGGAGCTTTTCCAATTCCCCATCCTTCTTTGCAAACTGTTGTTACAATTGAGACATAATATGATTTTACCTATACTCCTACCAATTGTCCAATTGATTAACCTTCTCTCCCAAGTGTACAAGCTAAACTATGCTCTTGTCCCAATTTTCCATAACCGCAGTGAGGGAGTCTTAGCATTCTAAAAATTTCTTCTTTAGAAATGGAAATAGTATTTTCGAACTCTCAAGGTTCTTCTTCATCTCTCTCATCCTTTGGTTAAACATATGTGCCTATTCCTTCAAGTTCTTGTTCTCGTTTTGAAGCTAAACATTGACGGACTGCAAGTCTTCTAGCCTCTCTCTGTTTTCTTTACCCATGCTAGGTATGCAAGGTTTTGGTACTTGTTTTACGATGAAGGGTTCAACTATTTTGATACCATATGATGTGACATAAATAAGGGAGTTGTATCCCACTCACTTAACCAACATGAATCCTCTGTGAAAATTAAAATATGACCTATGTCTCTCTATGTTATACAAAGATATTTGTCCTTAGTGTAACCTACACATGAAATCCAACTAAAAATATTTGTCCTCTATTTTGAGTTGGTTTTGTTGGGTTGTTATATTCTTTGCAGTGAAAGAACAATCAATTGGCTGGCTAGTTGAGGTGGATCAACTGGGTGAATGTTCTATTGGAAGGATAAGTTGAGTTGATGGTTAAGTCAAGGTCGAAGTGATCGAATGGAAAGTTGAAGTTCGAAATGATCGACTCGAAATTTGAAGTTTGTAGTGGTCGAATGAGAAGGTTGAAAGGTCAAATTTCATGAGGTTGATAGGAGGTCAAGTGGAAGCCAATTGGAGAGTGACTGAAGGTCGATTAGGTAGTCAATTGTAACAGAATCCCAAGATTCACGGGATTACATCCAATCCTCTGTGTGGATCTATAATCATATTTAGGCACCATGATTTAGGGCTTTGCATGCTTTAAATCCTAGAAATAAGACACATTGTAATTGTAATAAGTCGATGTTCACATTGACATTGCTAGCAACAACTTGGTCATGTAGATGCAAGATGAGTTGGCTGCATGGTTGTTCTTGTGTAAATCAAGAGAGTAGGATATTCATGCTCTAATAATGAATAAGAAAACAAGAGAGCAATATTCTCAAGGAATATTGATTTTCCCGGTTAAGGGTTTCTAGGGTGAAATCCATGTGTACTGTGTGTATTTGTCATTTATTTCATGCTTGAATTTGTCTTCTCTTTCCTAGTTGGTTTAGTGTGAGGATTAGTTTTCTTGACATTTGGTATTAGAGTGTTAGGGACCTAACCTCCTAATTCCTCAAGTAGGTAGAATAATATGTTTTATATTTAATAAAGGCCAACAATAGTAAACAAGGCCTATGTAATAATGTGAACACGTCTAATGTAAGAAGACTTAATAGAATCTTCCACTTCTAGAAATATATTCCTCTAGAATGTTCTCTCGAAGATATAAATAATATAGATAGGAGTAGAAAGCATGAGAAAGTTTTGTCTTGAGAATTATTTTGTAATTGAGATCTACTTTGCTAGAGGTTTCCCCCTCAAAGAGGCAAGTGAACTTGGAATTATATCAATAAAGGTTTATTGTTCTCTATATTTGTTGTTTCTTCTAGTATATGTCATAATAATTATGTTTCCACTCTGCATAATACATTTGGTACCTTACAAGTGGTATTTGAGCACCTTCCTTTGAAAAAAATTTAGACATTTGTTTTTCCAGGCGAGCGACGTGTACTTCTAGTGTCTTTAAAGAACAAAGATCTATCATTCGATGGGTAAAACTATGGTTGGGGATAACTACACACAAGAAATACAAATGGTTTCATGGTTTAATTGAAACACACTATTTCACCTTGTTGGAAACCTCTGTAACCCATGTTGGTACCCCTTTGAGTAGTACCACATTAGATAGTACCTATACATGGCTATTCACTCCCACGTACCCTTAGGTATACATGGAGTCTTGTAGGTACCCTAAAACCATATATTGATTAGTCTATCGGTTACCTAACTGCTATAGTGGCACCTAGAATATCACTCGATAAGACTACTCCCACGTACCTAAGTAATTAGATAGTACGACTAAGGGTACGGTTGAGCCTCCTTAGTTGGTGCCCAGAGATATTGGGCTGATTACTATTGTTTGACCCCACATGTATATAAGAGCAACATAGAAAATGGAAAACCCTTGTTTATAGGAACCCTCAAAATTATAACCCTTGTTGTTGGAAATGAACATAACAAACACAAAGGGGACATTTTGTAGCACAACCCTATCTCCTGCATCCAGGTTGTAAAATTACTACACAATTTTAGCTGCTAAAAATTTGGGCATTTGGTCACTACAATATTATTCAAGCTAGAGTATAACTCTGCATGAGTAAAAAAATTAGTGGTCCCATTGACACCCTTATTTGGGACCTATCCCATCAAATTCCTCTCTTCACCCTAATCATAATGGTATATATCACTTATAAGCCTTTTT
>ML790059.1:576878-602810 GCA_009831015.1 Picea engelmannii
ACCCTCTTAGAAACACTTATTGGGGACTTGTTCCATTTGGTTCCTCTCTTTGCAATGATTGTAGTGGTACCCCTCACCCATAACCACTTTATGTGTAGAACCACCAACCCAATTCTTGTCACTTCCCTCCACCATAGCCCAAACCCACAATCAAGAACTTGACAACTACATCAATTCCATGTCCATAGACATCTCCAAGAACGGCACTGAAATTAAAAAACTCAATGCCAATATTACTACCCTCAATTCCACCTTCGAGTCCATAATGGAAGCCCTCTCTGAACACATGAAAAGCAACCTTGAATCCTTTGCTGACTAGATACACAAATGGATATGTCAATCTAGGGTCCCTACCTCCTTTGAGCAACCTTCTTACCCAAAAGGTGTAACATCCTCATTTTCAAACCCCAAACTAGCGATGTATATTGTAAATGTAATATATGGCCGAGGTCCAAGAAATGTAATATGTAAACGATGTAAATTGAATATAATGAACAAAATGTATCGTCAACTGCAAATGGACATGGATGGAGATTTGAGGGCTTAGTTTCCACAAGAGAGGGAAGGGGTCCAAGGGGGGAGAGTTTAACCATGTTTATTAAACCCAAACAATTTCTTTCTAAATTATCCTTACCATAAACCTTCCATTATTTGTTGAGTGTTATAGAGCGTAATCATTGAATTCATGTAAGAGGGTGGGTGTGATAAGTCACATCCCATAGCTGTTGAGAGCATGGGGGTTGAGTAAAATCATCTTGGGATAGAGTGTAAGTCACGGGGGCGTCACCTTGTTGACCAATCTGTTATCACATTCATTTATAAAGGGTGTTTTTAAATTGTAAAAAACAAAGTCAATATATAGTAGGTATTGGGGTGGATGTGGGGTCTCAAGAGGTTTATAGGTATTTGGGGGTACAAAAAGGGGTACTTAGTGAAAATAGGTGTTTCTTTTATTGCAAAGATGTTTTGGGAGGGGGGTGCAACAAAAGGATTTTGGGAGATATTTACAAATATATAGTGAAATTAGGGGAATTCTTTAATATCCCACAAATGAAGGTGCCATGACACAGGTTCACAGAGTGAATACCTTGTGGTGTAAATCAATAAATCAAGAGAAAGAAGGGAAATTTGTATGGGTAGGATAACATAATTAGACATTCACGTTTTTGCATGGAGTTTTTTGGACATCAAGAGATTTCTAAGTGCTAAAGATTGAAGGCAGTTGTTGTGGGCACCTTTGGAAGATATTTGGAGTTGTAATTTCATGAGAAGAGAGACTACAAGCCTATGAACAATTTTCCGTTCAAAATTCGTCAAGAGAAGCAAGTGCTTTACTACTGTGCGAATTTATGTTGCGGCTATATAATTTTTGAGGTCCCAGTAGATATTTTTCCTGTCCAACTTGTGTTGGAAGCCCTGTAGGGGAGTGGAAAGGCCCGAGGGACTGTGAGCAGTGAAGGGGAATTCTATTCCTTGGGTTGTGTAGGTTGTGGGGAAGAGATCTAGTGAACTGGAATTAGCTGTGGGAATTGATTGTTGAGAGGGGGACATTATCAACCCTTAGGGACCACCATATTTTGTGGATTCATAGCCCTAGCTTGAGGGTGACTTGTTGTTGAGAACCAGAACAACAAGTCTACTATTGGGAGGAACGTCTGTCCTCTGCATCAGGTTGCATATTTCTTAAGATACATGTTCTTATTGTTGTGTTTATTCATGTTAAATGTCAATATAAGTTTTGTGCATTTTACTCTGAGTTATCTTGGTTATTGATACTTGATGTGAATATATTGATGCACATTAATCTCTATTTTTATGGTTGAATGATGGTGTATGTATTTAGTTGCTGCTATACATAGTTAAAGTAGTTGCATTCACATTTTCATTTAGTATGGAAAATTGAATGAGATTGAATTTTGTGTTATGTATTATTTCTGCATTTAGAATTGGTAGCAACAAATTTTGTTGGGTAGTTTTAGTAGTAATGTGATCCATCTTGGGGATGGGGTACGTTATAGAGTGGTATTAGAGATTAAATTAAACATTGGACCAATATGGGCCAAGAGCCAGTGCGAATTTGAGAAAATTGATAGTTACACATTTCAATCTATGATGAATTTGGGGAAAAACTGTGGAAAATCATAGTGAAGTCCCTAAATTCATGAGCAAATTCGAGTTTAAATGACCCAAAATTGTCCAGGAGGTTTAATGGCATCAATTGGCCGGATTGCAGAGTTAGATTTAACCTGCAACGTCAACATTCACATTCTAATGGTGGTCGAAGGAACTTGGAGAGTTTGATTAATCGATGACCAATGTCACATTTGATCTTGAGATCAATGACCTAGATTCATCATGAGTTTATTAAAAACTTACAAGTTTTCAGTCTTTTGCAAAAGGAGAAAAATCGACAATCTGGATTCGGTTTCGACTATTGGGAAAATGAAACAGAATGACAACCGATATTCATTTTCACAGATTGGAAAAGTTAAAGAATCGATGACTGAGATTCATTTTTGACAGCTGGGAAATGGATTACATCGACGATCATGATTCGTCGGTAGAGTTGGGAGAAGTTGTGCAAATCAACGATCAATATCATTTTGAATGGGAGACCAATGGTCCAAATTCATCTAGGATTTGGTTGAAAAATTCTAAATGTTGGAGTTTTCCAAGAAAGATTTTCGATGGCTAGTGGTCTGGTCAGAAAAACAAGACAAGTGTTTGGTTCGACCAAAATAAATCTTTGATTGATGACGACCGGTGATCAAGGATCGACAAAATTTTGGGAAAGTTTTCATGTGACCAAAATAAATCTCCAATAGTCGATGGTCGATGATCGGGGGTCGACTGATCTAGTGAGGTGTTTAATTCATTCAAAAAAATTTGTTGATCATCGATAAAGGAAAGTGGATGATGATGTGTCTTGCCACTTCAACATCCACATGTCATGCCACATAAGCTAGAGTTCCATGTCGAATCTATGTTTCATGCCATCTCAGATACACATGTCATTACATGTCAACATTCATGTGTCATACCATGTTATCATAGTTGCCACGTTGGACAAGATATGGTCGATGATCGATGGTCAGGGTTGGGAGAAATTGTAACTAAGTTGGTTTTCAAAGGAATTCACTGATGGCCAATCGTTGATGATCGAGGATTAGTGATATTTGTGGGAAACATTTGGTTTGTGAAGAGAAATGGTCGATGGTCGATGATCGGGGTTCGGGGAGATTCACCAACACGTTTGTTTTTCTAAAAGAAGTCTTCGATCGTCGATGTAGTGTTGGAAAATAAACGGTTCAAATTGCTTTGAGTTGGAAATCGATGGTGAAAATTCATCCATGGGCCTGGGGAAGGTGTAGTGGATCAACAATTGATATTTCTTTCGATTTGAGATCTATGGCTCATATTAAAATACTGTTAAAATAGTAAAAACAATCAATTTTATATGAAATTTTGTGATTTTTGAAGGTCATTAACTTGCAAAGAAATTTTGAGGGCCTAAATGACGTTTTTAGGCAATCAAAATCCACATAAATAGAGAGATATTTCCAATGAGCTACTCTAGGCACAAAACATAGCTCGTACGAAAAAGTTACAACTGAAATAATTAAGGTAAAATTTTGGCACCAATTTACTTCCAAAGGGCATAACTCCTTGCTTAGAAGTTTGTTTGAGGCACATGAGTAGTCTATGAAAAGATTATGAACTATAGAAGACAACCATGGAGGTATATTTTAAATATGGGTATGTAAAAATGTGCAAGAAGAGAAAGAAGACACATGTAACATACATGGATAAATTGGGAAAAAAAGTTTAAACTTCTCCAAACCATAACTTTTAGCTCGAAGCTCATATTTGAGGAAACAAATAGTAGCTGGAAAGGTCTCGAGGAGGAGAAGACATATGTACACCAAGAATTTTGAATTTTATGTTAAAATGTCTCATAAGTAGTAAAGCAAATTATGTAGTAGTAAGTAAGTGGAGAATTGCAACTCGTGAATGTTGTAATTTTTCACTTAGAACTGAAAATGAGGCACAAGTATATCTATTGGAGAGTTGTTTAGGAGAAGAATGTGTTTAAGGAATCATATTTTGACTTGGTTAATTGTATTGTTCATAAATTGATGTGAATAATAACCTATATTCTAATTAATGGATTTTTGTGTAGTATGCATGTGCTAAAAATAATTATTATATGCACATTTGTTGCAGAATTAGAGGTATAGGGAAGCTGACTTTAGTTCCTATATGAGAACTCGAGATAAAGAGGATGCATAAGGGTCTTATAGCCACAAATACGAGATCATGTGTTTGCATGTCAGCATGGGAAATGTTGATATAGAGTCTAATGGAAGAAGGGGAAGTTATGAGCTTGTAACTATGAGAAGCATGAAAAGAAAAGTGTAGAGCTATAGGGCCGATAATTAATATATTATGAAATATTAGGAGGAGATAATACAAATCCTGAATATGTTATAGAATCAAGTCAATAAATATTCTGGCACAAGACAATAATCTAGTGGAAGGAAAGTGAAAGTACCTAGATCTCATGATAGGAGCGATGATCATAGAGGATCTAGATGGTCAAGAAGTGCTAGCAGGCCTCAACATCATTAATCCCCAGGGTACTTGACTAGAATAACATATGCATGTTCAAGTTTGGAAAACAACCCAAGTATATCTCATGTTAGACATCATAGGAGGAGACATGGGTCCAATATCTTGCAAGGGGAGTTGAGGAAGATAAATCCCCCATCATTTGATGGAGAGAACAAGAAAGGAGAAGATACAAAAGCATGTTTGTTGGGAATGAGTAAATATTTCCAATTACATGATTACTCATAAAATGTAGAAGCCTGAATTTCAGCCTACCACCTTCAAGGAAAGACATCTATGTGGTGGGATCGACTGACGAGAGTTAATCACCTTGATGAGAAGATAATTTCTTGGAAGCAGTTCAAGAAATATTTCCAGCAACAATGCTTGTCAAAGTAATATTATGACAAGAAGATGCTAGATTTATTTGAACTCAAACTTGGTAGCATGACCATGGATGAATATGAAAGGAAATTCTTGGAAATCCTCAGGTATTTGAGTTTCATCAAAGATGAGAAGGTCAAAATTCAGAGGTTCTTGAGGGGATTGCCATCCTTTTACAAGGATAAAATTCAGTTTGATGAGCCCATCAATTTAGAAGAATCCATAATAAAGGATTAGTATTTGTATGAGAAAAACAGAGGAAGTCCAACTTTACAAAAGGCCTAGGATGACAAGAAGAAAGGCAAGATGGATCAAAGGAAGAAAAGATTCAAGACACCTTTCAATAGGAATACATCTCAAGCATATCAATAAGGAAAACCATATCAAGGTGATCAGAAAATGGCAGATCCCTTGGTAAAGAGGCCAAGACAACTACCCGTAAAGTGTTGGGGATGTGAAAGAGATCATATGTATAAATATTTTCCTCATCCGGGAGATAGAATGAAGACTGTGCATAGCATCAAGGAAGAGGAGACAGTAGAGGATGTGGGCAGAAGCATGTGAAGGATCTATGTAGCTTTGGAAAATAGAAAAGTATATTATCAATCCCACATGATTGAAGTGGAATGTAATATTAATAATCATCCCATAGATATTTTGATTGATTTTGGAGCTAATCATAGCTATATAGATCCAAATCTAGTTGAAAGATTTAAATTGAAGAAATGTAAGCAAGAAAAATATTGGTTAGTTTAGATAGCTACTGGAACCAAGAGAACAATCAATGAGCTTGTTAAAGTTTTCCCAATAAACATGAAAGGGTTCAACACTAAGGTATATTTGAACGTCATACCACTTGTGTCCTATGACTACTTGATTGATATGGACTGGCTGGAAAAGTATCATGTTGTCTTAGATTTATATAAAAAGGATTTCACATTTCTTGATGAGGAAGGGAAGTCAAGGAAAATGCAAGTTATTCCAAGGCCTATATTTGTTCGAGATATTTCTTAATTACAACTAAAAATAAATTTTAGAAAAGGGTGTCAGATATATGCAAGCCATATGGAAGAGCTAATGAAGGATAAGGAGCCAAGTATTGAAGATTTTCCAGTCTTGAAAGAATATGAATATGTGTTTTGGGAGTTGCTAGGATTGCCACCAAATAGGGATACATATTTCTCTACTGATTTATTTTCTGGAGCTGCCCCAGTGTCCAAAACTCCCTACAAAATGAGCACATCAGAGCTAAAAGAGTTGCAAGTTAAGTTATAAGAGTTGTTGAAGAAATGGTACATACACCCAATTATTTTTCCTTGGGGTTCCCTAGTTCTTTTTGTCAAGAAAAAAAATGGAATGTCGAGGTTATGTATTGAATTCAAACAACTGAAAAAGGTTATAGTCAAGAAAAAATATCCTTTGTCAAGGATTGATGATCTTTTTGATAAGCTAAAAGGAGCAAATATATTTTACAAGATCAAATTGAGGTCAGGCTATGATCAAGTGAGAATCAGAGAAGAAGATACTAGAAAAACAACATTTAGGACTAGGTATGGACACTATGAATTTGTAGTGGTGCCTTTTGGGTTGACAAATGCGCCCACTAAATTTATGTGTCTGATGAATGGGGTGTTCAGAGATTTTCTAGAAAAAAAATTCATTATGTTTTTAGATGATATTCTTATCTACTCCAAGACAGAAAAGGAGCATGAGCAACATTTGAGAATGGCGATACAAGTGTTGAGAGTGCACCAATTGTATGCCAAATTGAGTAAATACATTTTTCATCAAACGCATATCCATTATTTGAGTCACATTGTTTCAGAAGATGGCATATCATGAGATTCACAAAAGATTGAAGCAATCCAAATTTCCCCAATGCCAATAAAAATTTTAGAGGTTAGATCATTTATGGGTCTAGTTAGTTATTACAAGAGATTCCTTGTGGGATTCTCCAAGATTGCACACCCAATAACATCTTTGAAAAAGAAAAGAGTAAAATTTGAATGGAGTGCCAAACATGAAAAAAATTCCAGTGATTAAAGGATTTACTAACCAATGCAACTATTTTAAAAGTTGCAGATGAGGATTGTGTTGTGTGCACAGATGCATGCAAGGAAGGGCTCAGTGGAGTCCTTACAAAAAATGGACATGTAATTTGTTATGAGTCCAAAAAATTGAAGGAGCATGAAAGAAATTATACCACACATGACTTAGAGTTGGCAATCATATTACATGCCTCAAGGATGTGAAGGCATTACCTTATGGGTAGAAAAATTGAATTGAGGAAAAATCATAGTGGTCTAAAATACTTGTTTGAATAGACAACACTAAATGCTAGACAAACTGTATGGATGAAATTTCTCAGTGAATGTGACTTTGAAATCAAGCACATAAAAGGAAAATAGAACAGGGTGGTTGATGCACTCAACATAAGGGTGCATAAAATGAATGCCAAAAACATTAGTATGTACATGATAGATTTAAAAGATAGAATTCTAGAGGGTGTAACATTGGAACAACATTATGTGCAATTTAAATAAATATTACAACAGAATAATGTACAAAAAAAACATAAGGATTACAAGCTAGAAGATGATGGAATCCTCTTATTTCAGAACGGAGTTTATGTTTCCAATTCTAGGGAATAGATAAATTCTATTTAAAATAAGATGCACAATGTGCCATACACTAGACATCTAGGATAATAGAAAATTATTACATCAATAAGAGGCCAATATTTTTGGCATGGTATAAAGAGAGATGTCATTGATTATTTGGCTAGATGCATGGAATGACAGAAGGTAAAGACTGAGCACATACATCCAATGGGATTGTTGTAGCCATTTCCCATTCTTGAATGGAAATGGAAATTTGTTACTATCAATTTCATTACCAAATTTCCTAGGACAACAAGGAAACATGATTCCGTCATGGTAGTGGTGGAAAAACTTATAAAGGTTGCACATTTCATTCTTGTAAAACTAACTCATAAGGAAGATAATATTGCATGAATTTGTGTGAGAGAAATTTCTAGGCTACATGGTGCACCTAATGGGATGTTTAAAGGATTTGGGATCAATATGAATTTAAATACAACATATCACCCATAGTCAAATGGGAAGATAGAGAGAATTAATCAGATAATTGAAGATATGTTGAGATTGTGTGTAATGGAAAAGCCTTCTAGGTGGGAGGACTATATCCATTTAATTGAGTTGGATTACAATAATGGGTATGATGAATCATTGAATATGATCCCATAGAAGCATTGTATGGAAGAAAATGCAACACACTAGTAAGTTGGGATAACCCAATAGTCAGATCCGTGATTGGGATAGAATTGTTAAGGGAAATGGAAGAATAGATGGTAAATATCATGCAGAATTTGAAATTTGCAAAAGATAGGAAGAAGAGCCATTCCAATAAAAGAAGGGCACATAGAGAATTAAAAGTGGGAGAGTATGAGTTTTTAAAAGTTAAAGACACAATAAGATTACTGAAATTGGGAAGTTTCCCAAAGTTGACAGTGAAATATTGTGGGCGTTTTGAGAACTTAGAAAATATAGGGCTAGTTACATAGATGATAGCATTGCCTGAATCCATGAGAATATAATGTGTTCCATGTGTCTTTATTTAAAAAGTAGATACATGATCATAATCATGTGATTGATTGGAATGTGATCCAGGTGGAACACGAAGGGGTTTTTTGAGTGGAACCAATGTGCATCTTGGACTGGAAATTCAAATCTCTCAGAAAAAATCCACCGGCTTGGTAAAAGTTCAATGGACCTACAGTCCTGAAGAAACTACATGGGAGCACGAGGAATCCATGCGGGAAGCATACTCACAAAGTTTTGCAAATTTTGAAGAAAAATTAATGTACATTTGTACATAAGCGAATGAAGACTCTATTTCGAAAGCTTGAGTTCCTAGAGCCACAACTCTGCTATTTCTTGTCCAACTAATGTGTGGGTTGAGGGGAATAGAGAGTTGTTGGTTGGAATTGTTGTGTGAGTCATTAAGTTTCAGAATTATCAAGTATTCTAATGTAATATTTTTATATATGTCAATGTGTAAATTATATGGTTATATGCACTGAGGACAATGCAGTTTGTAAGGGGAGGGGAGTGTAACATCTTTGTTTTCAAACCCAAAACTAGTGATGTATATTGTAAATGTAATATAAGGCCGAGGGATAAGTGATGTAAATTGAATATAATGAATAAAATGTATTTCCGATTGCAGATGCACACAGATGAAGACTTGGGAGCTCATTTTCCACAAGAGAGGAAAGGAGTCCAAGGGGGGAGAGTTTACCCATGTTTATTAAACCCAAACCATTTCTTTCTAAATTATCCCTATCATGGACCTTCTATTATATGTTGAGTGTTATAGATCCTGTTATTCCCTAAAGTTGCACTTGACTATGAGAGGGAAAGCTAGGGCATCATCAGGTTATTGCAATGGTATTTTTTAAGGGTTTTAGAAAATGGTTGAAAGTTGGTTCAAAGATTCAAAATAAACATATAATTCAATGTAAAAGAAAGTAAACATCCCACTGGTTTAGTAAATGGTATTCACTTTAATAGATCAGATAGTAAGGTAAATAAAGAAAGGAAGGTATGTGAGTATCTAGTTTGTTAACTTACACATGGATTTCTTATTTCAAAATATCATTAATAAACAAGAACATGTACTTGAGAACAATCTTGATTATGAACAAAAACAATAAAATGTTCACTGTGTCACCCAAAATCAAGAAATCATATGCATTGCAAAAGAATAAATGAATTCAAGTAAGAAAATAAATATATAAAGATATGAAAGAAGATTTGACCATCAACATGACTTTGCCATTTAGTACCAATATGGAATATAGTTTTGTCTTGCAGTGGAGTTGTGTTGACAGACAAATTTGACATGCCATCAACTGAAAGAATAGGTCTGATCCAGGGTTGTCTGAATAACCCAAGCCGTTTGGTGTAACTTATTTTGACGGATTTAATGGCTCTGTTAGTCAACTAAAGTCCTAATAATAATAAAAGAAATGAAACTAATCTAAAATCTATGATTCTAACAAATGATATATTACTGACTAATGTTTATTAAAAAGAAATGTGAATATAAACAATCTATATACATGTTACAAGGTTTGCATGAAATCTTGCAAAAATGATTGTTTGATAAAGTTTCTTAATCAAATATGAACAACACTTTTTTTGTTTTGTTTTAAATATATTAAACAAATAAATACTAAATAAATACGATTGAAACAATGACGGAAAAACAATCAAAGCTTATTAATGTAATCATCGTTTCATTCATAAACAACTCTAAATAAAAGAAAAGAATGCATCTACTAACCTCTAACTGATCAGTCAACTTAGTTTATCTTCCTGTGTTGTATGAGCTCCTGCCTGTACTGTTATTAAGGGAAACCTATAACAGAATAATACTAGCACTTCCAAAATACATTCAAAGAAGTATTTGATATTGGAGTAAATTAATAACAACAGAAATACATCTAATTAAAAATCATGTGATCTTAGGATGATCAATATTTAAGAAACAGAGAAAACTCAGATCTGAATATTGATATTATCCAACATTTAACATTAAGAATAAATTTAAAAATAATCAATTGATAGATTTAACATTTGAAATCGTAATTCTCAAAGATTTAAACCATATCTCTGGTGTAATACTCTGGCAAAGACAATTTGAGGACAAAATGAAAATGACAATTGACTTAAAAATCAATTGTCTGAGCTATATCTTAATATCATGACCTCTTTGAAATATTTCAATTTGCTTGAAAAACACAGGTCTTAAAATAAATGCTTCCTTCGATAGTAGTTTTTTGATCATAAATATATTGATTCAAAAAGAAAGATAAGAAGAAAACTCATTCAAAGGAATCAAAGAAAACAAGAAACACACAACAAACCAGATCAAATTTTATTAATGGGATTCAAAATTAGAAGTACACAAAATCAAAACAACAAAATAAAACTTTTCAGGAAACGATTTTGGCCAAAGATAAACTTGAGCTTTTGGATCCACTAGCATCTTACTGTAAAATAAATGAAGAACTAAATCATATAAAATATCGTGTGTGAGCAAGTTCTTTTCTTAAGATAGTGATGCATGAGATGCTACTTTGACCAAGCATTATTATTAAAAATAAAAGAGACTAAAAGAAAATAGAAAAATCCTTATTAAAATGAGTGCAGTCCTACTTGTGGCACCTTGGGTCAGGGTTGAATTGATAGTTCAAATTTACTTATATCTTTACTTTCCATTTAAAATTTTCATGATGATACTGCGTTTTTGAAAAGAAATGTTCAACGAAAAGCAGAGAGAAATTTTTTTAAAGTGGACTTCCACGACAACATTCATATTATGGTTCTCTTGGTGTACCCACTTGTGTTCATAACTACATTATTACACAAAGAAATATTAAGAAATAAAACTAAAGGAAACCTACTCCTAAACCTACTCTAAACTACTAAATAGATCAAAATGCTAAGTAAAATCGTATTTCCAATGTAGCCACAAGAGCATCTTCAATCCTGCAAGGCATAGAAAGTAAAAAATCAAAATAAAAGAATGTAGTAGTTGTAGATACAAAATAAATATGTCATGCTTACCTCCTATATATTCTTTTAAAAGCAAAAAGCACGACCTTACCATTTTTTTGAAACTTCTTGATGTATGAATCCTCCAACCAATCTGCAATCTGGTTGTGATATGAGTCATAATGGCATGTAAGAGTGTAAGTAAGTTTGGAAAACTTGTCAATATTATGGGGACCTGACATAACCATCAACCAAGGTCGAAGTGCCCCATCCTCCTGACAATTCTCCATGTGTTCATCAATTTCTTCACATGGAGGATCTAAAAAAATCATGTAATGCTTACTTCCTAGATATTTAGGTAGAAACAAAGCAAGAACAACTTTATCTTTATTATGAAGATTTTTCAGATACGAATCTTCAAGCCATTCTAAGATCCTGTCATAAAATTAGGATGCAAACTATGACTTTGATGAAATGAATATATCAATGGGGAACACATCATAAGAGGATTCATGACATCAATTAGATTATTAGTTTGAACGCTTCCTTTGATGATATTGATCGTTTCAAAATGTGAAGCATAAACATTAAAATTTGAACTAATCAAAGAACGAATATGCAATGTAGAATATTTGATTTCCATAAGAATAAGTGCATTGTCTTTTTCAACAATAAATCGTGTAANAAAACTAAAGGAAACCTACTCCTAAACCTACTCTAAACTACTAAATAGATCAAAATGCTAAGTAAAATCGTATTTCCAATGTAGCCACAAGAGCATCTTCAATCCTGCAAGGCATAGAAAGTAAAAAATCAAAATAAAAGAATGTAGTAGTTGTAGATACAAAATAAATATGTCATGCTTACCTCCTATATATTCTTTTAAAAGCAAAAAGCACGACCTTACCATTTTTTTGAAACTTCTTGATGTATGAATCCTCCAACCAATCTGCAATCTGGTTGTGATATGAGTCATAATGGCATGTAAGAGTGTAAGTAAGTTTGGAAAACTTGTCAATATTATGGGGACCTGACATAACCATCAACCAAGGTCGAAGTGCCCCATCCTCCTGACAATTCTCCATGTGTTCATCAATTTCTTCACATGGAGGATCTAAAAAAATCATGTAATGCTTACTTCCTAGATATTTAGGTAGAAACAAAGCAAGAACAACTTTATCTTTATTATGAAGATTTTTCAGATACGAATCTTCAAGCCATTCTAAGATCCTGTCATAAAATTAGGATGCAAACTATGACTTTGATGAAATGAATATATCAATGGGGAACACATCATAAGAGGATTCATGACATCAATTAGATTATTAGTTTGAACGCTTCCTTTGATGATATTGATCGTTTCAAAATGTGAAGCATAAACATTAAAATTTGAACTAATCAAAGAACGAATATGCAATGTAGAATATTTGATTTCCATAAGAATAAGTGCATTGTCTTTTTCAACAATAAATCGTGTAAAATCATATTGCAACATGTCATTTTTCCATGCGAATGATGAAAGTGAAAGAGAATCAAATCCAACTTCATAAACGTTATGTTCGGAATTAATTTCATTAAAGTTTGGCATATCAAAAAGATTTGATTGTGATGGAAAAGAGTAAGATATTGTGGGTAAAGTATCAAGTCCACCAGAATCGAAGAAGAGATCGGGATATAAAGAGTAAAAGGAATCAGAAATGAGCACATGAAAAGAATATCTTGAGCTATGATATTTAACAATGGTATTCTCAAGACATTCCTCTTTAATTTCCTTGAAACTTTCACTTTATTTTGGTGATAAATTTTTCAACATAATATGATCATCTAAATTAGTCTCTTGTATGATAGATAATTCAAAACTTTCATGACAAACATTTGATCTTTCTTATGGATAAGGTATGATTTGTAGATGAGGTTTTAAGGTTTCTTCTTCTAATTGCAGATCTACATCTTTAGTCAGTTTCATTGTAATGTTAGAATGCTTAAGATCATTTTCATCACCTAAGTGTTCTTCAATAACTGAATTTAAGTACTGATTAGAGCAAGAGTTAGAAGAATATGGACATTCACCTTGACCCAACATCAAATCTTACCCAACATCAAATCTTCTTCCACGATGGTCGATGACTGATTATACAATGATTCAAAGGAAAAACCAATTTGATTGTCAATAAGAACATTTTTAAAAGATTCTACCTCCCTTGCTTGTTCAAAATTTTCGGATGGATTCCTTTCATCCTCTGAACAAAATTATTCTCGCAATTGAGTGGTAGGATTTGCAACCGATTCATCATTTTCTATTGAATGTGACTGGATGAAAGAGATGCAAGCATCATAGAGAAGAATTAGTACAAATGAAATGTCATCAAGATTAAATTTACAGAGAACATGATGGATTCTTGTTGAAAAGTCTTCTGGAGATGAATTGCCATTGATTAGTAAAGTCTGAAATTCTTCACATAATTGATTGTAATCATAGTTTTCAAAAGCATCTAAAAATTCATCTACAAACTGAAACCAATCAATAATGTGATATGCTGGAAAAGACTCAAACCAATGTTTAATCTGACCCCTAAAAGTAAAAGCAAACAATCTGCACAAAACCTTTAAATCAGAAATATCATGCTTGATGCATTTACACCAAAATTTGTTAATATGGTCTTTTGTAGATAAATTCCTCCCACCATCAAAGGTGAGTTTGGACAAGAGAGAGACTGTCTTGTTGGGAATATCAGGTAATGAGAAGTGGAAAGCATGTTCCAACATAGTGATTTGGGGAGCCATAAGAAATTAATTAAATTCGAAACAAAGACTCCTATAAGGGAAGCTTGTCAGTCTGGACTATCTTCTAGTGCATTTCCAGATGACACAAGAGAAGAATTTATAAATCTGGAATTATGACAGGCTGAGGGGTAAAACAATTAATCATTAAATTTACCTCGGCCCTCCTTCTAGCACCATTTGTTGATGGGAAAATTTGACATGCCGTCAACTGGAAGAATAGATCCGGTCCAGGGTTGTCTAAATAACCCAAGTCGTTTGGTGTAACCTATTCTGACGGGTTTAATGACTCTGTTAGCCAACTAAAGTCCTAAAAATAATAAAAGAAATGAAACTAATTTAAAATCTATGATCCTAACAAATGATATATTACTGACTAATGTTTATTAAAAAGAAATGTGAATATAAACAATCTATATACAGGTTAAAAGGTTTGCATGAAATCTTGCGAAAATGATTGTTTGATAAAGTTTCTTAATCAAATATGAACAACACTTTTTTTGTTTTAGTTTTAAAGATATTAAACAAATAAATACTAAATGAATACGATTGAAACAGTGACACAAAAATAGTCAAAGCTAATTAATGTAATCATCGTTTCATTCTTAAACAACTCTAAATAAAAGAAAAGAATGCATCTACTAACCTCTAAATGATCAGACAACTGAGTTTAACTTCCTGTGTTGTATGAGCTCCTACCTGTACTGTTGTTAAGGGAAACCTATAACAGAACAATACTAGCACTTCCAGAATACATTCAAAGAAGTATTTGATATTGGAGTAAATTAATAACAACAGAAAGACATCTAATTAAAAATCATGTGATCTTAGGATGATCAATATTTAAGAATGAGAGAAAACTCAGATCTGAATATTGATATTATCCAACATTTAACATTAAGAATAAATTAAAAAATAATCAAATGATAGATCAATTACACATAAAAAAATAGAATAAGAAATTATGGACAACATATAACATTTAACAGTATGAAAACACCATATGATGACAAGCTAAAGCTAAAATCAACCACAATAATATTCTCATAATACAACAGTAATGAAAGAATGAAATGGAATAAGCATCACACAAGTCTAAAGCCAAAAATGAATTTCTTTCCCATATTCTTTCTCAAAATCACATGCCCATATTGTGGTCCAAAAATGATTTTTTTGGGATAATAGACTCTTAAAGATTGAAAAAATTAATATATAAATGATAATAATTAACCATGTATTGATAAAATAGACTAAAGCTAATTTAAATCAATGCATAATCAATTAATCAAAGAATATGAAGATGTTATAATGAAAATAAAACCATTTTACTCAGAGGACAAAAACCATTAAGCAACTTGGAATTCCATATATTTTTTTAAAATACTCGTCCATTCTTCCAAAGATTCCAACTATCCGTTACTCCATTTGAAAAGAAAAAAAGTTTACAAAAGAAATAATATACAAAAGAGAAAGGATACAAATCCTCCTCTCCAATTCTTGGATCTCCATGTCTCTGAACTTTCTCATATATTTATACAATGAGTGAACAGTCTGGGCGTCACTAATAATTTTCGCCACCTAAAATTTGCCTTGTAAAGAGACATCAATATCTCTCAAATCGCGCATTTTTTTGGGAAACATTCTATGCGAAAGATAAATGGTTCCATTTGAGAAATGGGTTTTCAACCGTTTCTTCAAATTCCTCACAGTTTGACTGCAATCAGTCCTGCAAAATCGCCTCTCTGATCTTGATGCATTTCCAAATTTTATATGTTGTTGCTCATAAAATTATTTGTAGCAATCCAATATTATTTTTGGATCAATCATATTGAATGTATTTGGATAATAAAATCAAGCCATGATCATATCCGTATCAAATATTTGATAATAGAAACTTGTAAAACAAAAAAAAACCTAAATTAATATCCTAAAAATTGTGAATAAAACAAAATCTAGAACAATAAAATAAAAAATGAATTTAAACTAACTATAAGTTCTAAACAAACATTGTTTATAATTTCCTTTCAAATATGATCTTAAAATTCTAGAAGCTTCAAGTTAATGGAGAAGAGAAAAATATTAATTTTGGTTTTTTTACAAAATCAAACAAATCATAGATAATTTTTTTTTTTTTTAATTATTATTTTTATTTTGAAATGAGATGCAAAATGAAAAAAAAAATTAATTAATTAATATCACCAAATGATTTTATGAAAATGAGAAATCAACCAAGATATTATTTGATGAAGTATTGAATCCATTATTCAAAATAGTCAAACTTGCTAATGAACAAAATAAATAATACATAATCATAATTTAAATGAAAGTAAACAGTTGATACAAATTAATGTTTTTGTTTAAATTGAGATTTCTATGCTCGTTTCTAAATTTTGACATATACTCTTGTAATGAATGTCTCATACTATAATGAATGTCTTAAGTTTGTCTCAAAGCAAGCCAAGGTATGGAACTATTTGAAAAGGTTGATTCTGTAGCTCATTATAATTATCAAGATTCTAATGAGGGCCCTTTAAATTTTGTAAAAATTTAGGGGGAGTTGTTGGGGCCCAACAAGTTGGTTACAAAAAAGGTCCTTGAATTCCCAACTAATCGACCCTTATACAATCTTTCCTGTATCTTTTTAAAGCACACAGAGTATTCCTGTAGATCTTATTTTCTAGTTTGCAGTTTTACAATAGGATCATGTCAATGAATATTTCCTAGGAGAATAAAGCTCATACGAGCATTTCTAATGCCTATATTGTAGTAGGCTCAACATCCAATCCAAATATAGGTTAGGAAACAGTTTTATAAAACTAGCAAATCCCACAAAAATAGGAATACTATCTTGCTGAGTTGATTCATCTGAGATACCAAAAAGTTCCATTTGAACCAAGCAATATGAACCAAACTGCTCATCTTTACTTTCTGAGTAATAACATCGAATAATAAAAAAATGATGAAAACTCTCCTTGAATTGTCATGGTATGATGACTGCAGTAGCCCTGGTGTCTCTCTGTTTGAGCTTAGTTGTTAGCACAACATTATGCCAATATAATCTTATATTGGATTCCCTTACCTCTTTAAGCAATGCCTTCTGCTCTTTCCTCTTCCTTTTGAAATCTTGTATCTTTTCTTGTTGTTTAGCATTCCGTTGCTCAACAAAATATTTTTCTTTCTTCAATTTCTTAATCATACTATGCAACTTCTTTACTTTGTCTTTTTCCTTCCTTGATTCCACTTTGAATTCCAGATATTCTTCTACAGGGGAAGGTAAGTTTAGATCTATAGAAGCTTGGGGTTTTCTTAATTTAATTACATATTTTGAAGATAGCCCAGAACTAAGGTATTTTTCTTCAGTGTTGTCAGAGTTTCTGGTTTCTGGAAGGTCTTGTAGTTGATCTAGTTATGGAGAAAAATCATTTCTCTCATCATTAACTACATATGTGCCTTTAAATATAAATTCTGATACTGAAGTTGACTTTGTAGTTGCTCTGGTCATAGGTCTTCTGGAGTATTGTGCAATATGCTTTCCCTTTTCTCGTTTCTTCTTATGTTCCTCAGATTCCTTCTCTGTCCTATGTAAAGAAGATGCCATAGCCTGTTTTTTGATCTCCTTCTTAGAATCCTCTGAATTGTCTTCTATGATTATTAGGTTTTCCTTCTTGATGGAAGGATGAAACATGGATTTTGAATTCAGTCCAAATTTATTGACAACTCTGGTAGAATTTCTTCTAGGACATTTCAGTACAAGTGTTTTGTTCTTACTCTATTTCTTACCTTTTGTAGTCTTCTTGCCTGTAGGTTGTTGCTTCTGTTTGGTTGGAGTTTGAACTGGACTTGTGATGTAATATTCATGTTCATCAAATTCCCTTTTTATATCTGGATCAAGATGGATGTCAGTCTCTTCATCCATTTTAAGTTTCTTACTTCGACTGATAGTGCCTTTCTCATTAACTTTATCCATAGGCAAATCACCAAAATCTTGTTGGCTTTGTAATTTTCTCTTGCTAGCACGAGTTACCCTAACTGCAGGGGGAATTGTTTTTCATAAAAACCTCAGTGGCTTGAGAGGTCTGATTCTCTTTTACAATTTTCTTCTCCTTGAAATTTTTAGACTTAGTTGCCTATAGATTAGGTTTTAATCACTGGATTAACCAGTCCCAAGATCTCTGAAGTTCATTTAAGGAAAAGACTACTAACGTTCTGATCAACCCTTGATGAAAAAGACCGTTTTTTGTTGTGGTAGGATGTAACTGGATCCTCTTAGACATATTGGATATTTTTTTTAATAAGAAATAAGGTAGGTTAAGAGGGTAATCACCATTTACATGGATCAACAGTCTAATATGATAGAGATGGACCAAAAAAGATATGCCTTCACATGTAATGTACCTGTGGATAATCAGCATGCCAGTGTGCCATTCTTTCCTCACCCATTTGTGTGGGATACCATGGATCCAATTAGGGTTTTTCTTTTCTGGAATTAAAAACTAATTCACAAACTCCATGACTACATTTTCCTTCTTCCACCATCTTTCCCCATATACCAGTAACCTGCAAGATTTAGCAATGGAATGCTCTGTCACGTGAATTAGAAGTTTTCCAACCACGGATTCAAAACCATCGAACTTCTGTGCAAATGTCATAAATATCTGTTCGTCATGACCCTAGAACGTTGAGATGAAGTCGAACCAACTAGCATCCTTGAATTTTTGGGCCATCTGAGGAAATGCTTCGAGCAATTTTGTACCTTTAGGCTCCAATCTGGTTATCTGGCCACTCTTTTTGGGTGCCATATCATTGATACAATCCTGCAGAAAACTCTGAGAAGGTTGAGGGTTTAATCTACAACTTTCGATGGATGTTGAAAACTGAAAGTTATCCCTTTACCTACAAACCATGCATAGAATAAAAGACATACTAAAATAGGGAGATAACGATTTCATTCATATGGAATGATAATCAAGCGTGTTGATTTGATGTCGAGGTGGAAAGTACAACTCAATCTTCTGAATTTAGCTGTCATCATAAAAATAGAAACCTAAAATAAATCATAAAGAGATGTGTAGATCCTCTAATAATGATTTTGAACGTTAGAACACAATATGGGCAGGGTGGCGCATGCAAAACAATGATTATTCTCGGTGTTGCAAGAATAACGTTATTCTTGCAGCGCCCTTTCCACTTGGACAAAATTTGAAATTTCAAATGAGGAAAGGACAAATGATGTGACATAAAATTTTCATATCATATCCTAATCTTTAAAAACTTCAAAATCATTTAAAATGTGCATAAAAATATTGAAAAATAAGCTTTGAAGCCAAGAAGGAAAACAAAGTTTAACTAAAAATCATGGGAAATGGGTAGGACAGGGACTAGGGACACCCAATCAGTAAAAAACTATTGATTAAGGTTGGTTGTCATTGATGTCAACCCTTGAAGAAAGCCCTGCAGCATAAAGGTTTGAGTAATGGACCCAATATTGTTTGATGTAAATATGAATCATTATTGTTTTTTCATGGTTGATAATAAGTAAATATGGATGAACTCCAAAGTGGTCCCCTTATGGTGAAAACCCTCACGAGAAGACGCTTTGCGAAGTAAGAGAACCCATGATTAATTGTGGAATAATGAGATGAAGGACAATGAATTTTTCAGGGAAAATATCCTAGATGGATAGTGCTTGTCATGCCATTTTCGGTGGTATGCAGAACGTCACATAACTCCTCACGGTTAGAGAGTTATGACCATGTGAAGTTGGAGAACCTAGGTTTGGGTAATGGACCCAAGTTTGTTTGATGGATAACAATATGCGTTTTGTTATATTAGAAGGTAATACTATTTTATATGGATAGTACATGTCATTCCATTTCTGTTGGTATGTGGAATGTCACATAAGTCCTCACGGTTTGAGAGTTGTGGCCTTACAAAGTTGGAGGACCTTCATATGTCATCTAGAAGCCCCAAAAGGTCAAAGTAGTCAAAGTGTTTTAAGAGATTTTAAAAGGTAAATGATAAAGTGAAGTGATGAGTGTATTATAATTCAAAGTGAACACAAAATAAATTATTTCAATAATAAATTTAATGGAGAAATTAGAAGTGGGTTAACCCTAAAATAAGGAAAGTAGGCCAAGTGACCTAGAAGATGTTTTTAAGGAAGCTACTTGGAGAGTATAAATAAGAGGCAAGGCTCTCTCATTTTAATTACACTTGAGCATATTGAATATCTATAGCTGTTTGAGGTAACCAAGGATATATAAGCCGAATTTCTGAGGGAAGGTGAAGAAAAGAAGGCCGAAATGCAAGGAAGGATAAATTCTTTTGATGGTGCTTTCTAAGGTATGTTATTTACAGGTCATCTCACCATTTTCGCTATAACTTTTTTTTATATAATGATTCAGACTGTGAAATTTCTATGCCATTGAGAAAACATACCCAAGTATCTGTGGTAAAAAAATAATCTTGTGGGTCGTTGTATTTTGGGAGTTACACTCNGTTTGAGGTAACCAAGGATATATAAGCCGAATTTCTGAGGGAAGGTGAAGAAAAGAAGGCCGAAATGCAAGGAAGGATAAATTCTTTTGATGGTGCTTTCTAAGGTATGTTATTTACAGGTCATCTCACCATTTTCGCTATAACTTTTTTTTATATAATGATTCAGACTGTGAAATTTCTATGCCATTGAGAAAACATACCCAAGTATCTGTGGTAAAAAAATAATCTTGTGGGTCGTTGTATTTTGGGAGTTACACTCTGTGGAAAATAGGGTTTGTGGCTAGTCCTGAAACTAGTCAAAAACATGTGTTTCGGGTAAAAACGTCATAACTTATTCATAACAGATCCAAATTCAGTGAGACCAAATGTGTTGGTTAGGTTACAGTCTGTAGTATGTTGTGTAACAATTTTCGATCAATTCTATTAATATTTCATGCAGGGCACGCTCTACAAGGTCCCTCTCTAGAATAATCCAGAATCCAGCAAGGTATGCCAATTTTGCTATAACTCCTTTTCTGAGAGGTTCCAAGTAGTGACAGCTGGAGGAATTGCATTAAACACACTGAAGAACATTTTTTATCAATTTCATATCTTTATACATTACAGGTTCAAAGTTATGATTACTTCAAGTTAGGGTTGTTGACTAATCCAAAACTAGGCATGTGAGACTAAAGAAAAGTTTGATGAAAATGCTAGTCTCTTGTTGTTAAAGTTAAGGAAGGTTTGCAGGAAAGTGATCATATACACCAAGTATATTACAGAGCTACAAATGAGATTTGTATGATGAAATTGATGAGGGCTTTTGGTTGAGGTTGGTGCATGGTTGATGCACTTGTTTATGGTACATGTTGATTATAGGTTGAGGTACATGTTGATGCATGGTTAAGATTCATTGGTATAGTTTTACAGTGGTATATCTCACAGTGATAGTGTGACAATGGTTCCATCATTCTACTTCTACTTCAGGGTGACAGGACGAGGCAAGGTTAGGTGGTTGTAGCCACCTTCCGATTGTAGTATGAGAACATAGGGGGTTGTAGCCTCCTTCTGGTTGTAGGCATAGAATTAGGGAGTTGGAGCTTCCCTCAGGTTGTAGCCTAAGAAACTAGGGGGTTGGAGCCTCCTTCCAGTTGCAGTTGGAAAACAAAGGAAGTTGGTGCTTCCAATGAATGTAATTCTTCGAGATATAAGAAAAAACATTCCATGGTTTTCTCCCGATTTGTGTTTCCACGTAAAACACTGGTGTATTGTGTATGTGTGTGATTGTTTATTTCTTACTACTCATTATTGGATAATAATTCTACATTGATATAACATTTGAAGAAAAAAGATTATAATTACGCTATTACTGATTCACCCCCCTCTCAGTAATCCAACAATTGGAATCAGAGCAGGTTCCTTCAGAAATCAGTTTAACCACTGAAAGGTAGATCATGGAGAGTACCAACTCGTATAAAAATGGAATACCACAGTTTGATGGACAAAAGTATGTTTTTTGGAGCATAAGGATGAATACATATATACAGGCACATGGATTTCAATTTTGGCAATCAATTGTAGATGGATACACAACACCAACAGTTCCACCAACAAATGAAAAAGCAGTGAAACTCAGTGAGAATATTTCCAAAGCCAAAAATGCACTTTTGAATGGTCTCAGTGATACGGTATTCACCAAAGTTGCACTTTGTAAATCTGCTAAAGAGATGGAGAAGCTTCGAAATATTTATGAAGGAGATTCAAAAGTCAAAGAAACAAAACTTCAAACTTACAGAGGTCATTTTGAACAACTAAAAATGAAGGAAGATGAAGATATCACAGCCTACTTCTTACAAGTCAATGAAACAGTGAATGCAATCATAGGATTGGGAGAAGAAATCGAAGAATTTGTAATTGTTCAAAAGGTACTAATATATCTTCCTATGAGATTCAACCCTAAGATATCAACACTAGAAGAAAGATCGGATCTAATCTCAATAAGCATGGACAAATTGTATGGAATCTTCACAGCATATGAGATGAGAATCGAACAGGAAAATCCAGATGTAAAATAAGCAGCCTTCAAAGCATCCAAAAGATCAAAGTAAAATAAAAAGGAACAAAAAGAATATAGCAGCAACAATGACATCTCAGAAGATGATGAAGAAGTGGCCAACTTCATGAAAAGACTGAACAAGGGAACCAACGGTAGGTATAGAGGTAAGCTTCATTTAATTTGTTTTAATTGTGATGGTATTGGTCATTTTTCTAACAAATGTCCTCATAAGAAAAAGATAAATGATGAAGGTTACTCAAAAGGCAGACAAACATATAAAGGTAAAATAACTACAAAGAAAGTTTTCAAGAAAAGCTTTTGCACCAAAGAAGACATCTCATCATCAGATGAAGATGAAGTCAGTGACAATGAAACAAGGAGAGTTCTATTCATGGCAGCATAAGACTCTGATAAAGAAGACTCCGAAGAAGAATATGAAGAAGCATATGAAGAAGAAATTGAAGAGACAGAAGTTGACTTCCGAGAAAAATTAATGAGTGCCATAGAAGTTATCAGAAGAGAAAAGAGAAAAACAAGAAACTACAAGAAAAACTAGATAAGAAAAAAGACACTCAAGAATTAGAACAAATGATCACAAAATTGAAGGTTCAAATAGAAGAAGATAAAATAATTGAAGAAGCACTCAAAGAATAGCTAGAAGGAAATGACAGGATCATTGGAAACCTAGAAGCAGAGATTGTCACACTAAGAAAGGATATTCAAAAGAAAAATATGCAGAATAGCTCAAAAGTTCTGGATGACATTATCATCAGTAAAACATCTCATCTTAACAAGTCCAAACTTGGATACAATCAGATAGAAAAGGGATCAAGCTCCAAAACAACAGAGCAAGAAACAAATCCAAAAATCTATGCAGAAACAATCAAAGGGGATAAAAAGATATATAAGGAAGATTATAGGGACAGTCCTCCACCGAGAAGATACAGATTTCAGAATCAACAATAGATAGACAGGCCTCTAGAAGAAGAAGGATTCATAAGAGAACCTCCTTTTAGAAGATCTTCAACTACCAGGTATCAAACTATATTTTTTGGTTTATGTTATGCATGTAATAATTTTGGACATAAAGCTATAAATTGCAGAGCTAACAATAGGAACAATAACTACTTTGAGAGTCATACACAAAGAGGTTATTCAAGAAGACCTAGTGAAACACAAAGAAGAAGTTCCAACAGGTTTGAATCTTTGAGAATTGAAGTGGAATGTTACAAATGTAACAATTTTGGACACATGGCCAAAAATTGCAGAATGACAATCCCTCCTAAAGAACCTCAACAGAGTCACAAACAAGAACCTTAGAAAACGACATGGATAAGAAAACAAGATCAATATAGCAATGAAGAATGCACAGTCGCTCTACAAGATAAACAAAAGAAACGTGGTTGGTATGTTGATAGTGGATGTTCAAAACACATGACAGGTGATAGATACAAATTTCTTACATGATGAAAGGAAAGAAATGGATCAATCTCCTTCGGAAATGATGATTCAACCAAAATCATTGGAAAGTGCACAGTCCAAATTGGGAACAAGAATGAAAAGGAAGAAAATGTTCTACTAGTAGAAGATATGAAACATAATATTTTAAGTGTGAGTCAAATGTGTTACCAAGGTCATAAATTTACTTTTGATTCACAAAAGTGTGAGATAAGAAAATAAGGTTCGGGGAAATTGTTCGCTATAGCTGCAAGAACTTCAAGCAACATATATGTGTTAAGCGAAATTGGAAATGAAAAGAGTTGTCTAGGAAAGGAAGATGAAAGTTGGCTATGACACAGAAGAATGGGTCACATGCATTTTGATAATCTTGTCAAAGTCAACAAAAGAGAAGCAATCAGAGAAATGTCGCAGATCACGAAACCAACCAACACTTTAGGCAAGCATTGCCAACAAGGAAATCAAACAAAGACCAGGTTCAAATCAAAGGAATATTCAACAACAAAACCACTGGAAATTGTGCATATTGATCTAGTTGGAACATCTACAACAAAAGTCTTAAAAGGTGAGAGATAATTTATGTTATTAGTTGATGATTATACAAGAATGACTGCAGTTTGCTTTCTCAAGAACAAGTCAGAAGCTTTTGAAAATTTCAAGATCTGCAAGGAAATGGTTGAAAATGAGATGGATTCAAGAATCAAATGCTTAATATCGGATAATGGAGGATAATTCACATCAAAGGAATTTATGGACTACTGCAACAATCATGGAATAAAAAGACAATTCTCTGTTGCTAGGACACCTCAACATAATCGAGTTGTTGAAAGAAAGAACATGACAGTATAAGAAATGGCTCAAACAATGATAATGGATACAAAGTTGATAAATATTTTTTGGACACAGGCAGTGCATACAAAAGTTCACATTCAAAACAAAGTAATGCTCAGAAACAACACTGATAAAACTCCCTATGAGCTATGGAAAGGAAGACTAGAAAATGTGAAGCACTTCAGAGTTTTTGGAAGCAAATGCTATATCAAAAGAAAATATGACAGAATGGGAAAGTTTGAATCTCGTGTGGACAAATGAATACTTGTTGGTTACTCAAGTACAAGGAAATCATACAAGTGTTACAATCTAATATTAAACAAAGTTGTGGAAAGAATCAACGTAACAATTGATGAAACAGATAGACCAGAATCAAAGGAAGAAGAAAAGAAATCAATGGAACAACTTTTCGAAGAAGAAGATGAAAAATAAGTAGAAGAGGAAGATGAAGATGAAGAGAATCCGACAGAAGCAGAAGAGCAAGTTCAACAAATATCTCCAAAGACAACTAGCAAATGAGTATAGAAGAATCATCCTTCATATCAGATTATTGGAAACAAAGAGGCAGGAGTTGAGACTAAAAGAAAAATCCGTTCACTAGAACAAACACACATAACACTCTTATCTACAATTGAACCAAACTGTTTTGAAGAAGACAACAAGGATGAATTTTGGAATAAGGCCATGGATGAAGAATTGGATCAAATAGAGAAAAATGACACTTGGGAATTGGTTCCAAGACCAAAGAATAAGAAT
>ML790059.1:662625-709279 GCA_009831015.1 Picea engelmannii
TCATAAAGTCGTTTATTTGCCTTTTCTAATAGAGGTTCATCATAAATACCAGCATTTTCCCCATCCTCATCCGACTGCGAAAACAAATCTTGGATCATTTGATTTGTCCCATCATCTTCTTCCATGGGATCATTAACTTGATTCGTCCCATCATCTTCTTCCATGAGATCCTCATTTGCTTGGTCATGATGATGTTCCTCAGCTTGTATAACATCATTTCTACTAATACTTGGTGCAATATTCCGCGGAAAGTTAGAGGGCAACTCTAACTTTATAATTACGAACAATCATGCAAAATTAGTGTATACTATAACAAACATTCAAACAATATATATACATATATATAATTTTATATAAAATTGACAAAATAAAAAAAGATAATAAATATATAGCTAATTACCATGGTACGATATTCATTCGATCCGCCATCAATGTGACCATATTTCCTACAATGTTTTGTAGTTGTTGCTATTAAAATTCTTATGGGATGTCTGAGGCAACATTTTTTACAAGGGCAATAACATCTACCATCACCCTTTTCACCCGCTTTACTTTTTTCCCCACCTCTAAAAACATTCTGCGACATTTTTCCGCACAAAAATACCCTTTTGGAACCACCGTTGTTATAGCAAGATTGTCGCAACATCTTCAAATCGTCAAATATTTATAGGCCAATTTTAGGTCACGATCATTGCAATTGCGATGATAGTGACCTAAAAATATATATATTTTTTACAGCTATTTATTTTAGGTCATTTTCAATGGTAAAGTTTGACTAAATTATTATGGTCAACTATCGTCGCTTATGTGACGCCAATCTAAGGTCGTCGCTTATGAGACGAACATTGACCATTACAGTTCAGTCAAACTGTAGGCGTCGAAATTGCGAAGAACATGGGGTAGATTTAGGAAAAAAAAACTTTTTCTCTTGCATGTTGCGACGAAAGAGTACTTTTCTTGCAAGTGGTCATCACAAATTTTTCAATATGTAGTAGTGTTAGTTGTTAGCACAACATTATGCCAATATAATCTTATATTGGATTCCCTTACCTCTTTAAGCAATGCCTTCTTCTCTTTCCTCTTTCTTTTGAAATCTTGTATATTTTCTTGTTGTTTAGCATTCCATTTCTCAACAAAATATTTGTATTTCTTCAATTGCTTAATCATACTCTGCAACTCCTTTACTCTGTCTTTTTCCTTCCTTGCTTCCACTTTGAATTCTAGATATTCCTCTACAGGGGCAGGTAAGTTCAGATCTATAGAATCTTGGGGTTTTCTTAGTTTAATTACATATTTTGAAGATAGCCCAGAACTAAGGTCTTCTTCTTCAATGTTGTCAGAGTCTCTGGTTTCTGGAAGGTCTTGCAACTAGTCTAGTTCTGGAGAAAAACCATTTCTCTCATCATTAACTACATATGTGCCTTTAAATATAGATTCATATACTGAAGCTGAATTTGTAGTTGTTCTAGTCATAGGTCTTTTGGAGTACTGTGCAATCTGCTTTCCCTTTTCTCATTTCTTTTTATGTTCCTCATATTCCTTCTATGTCCTTTGTAAAGAAGATGCCACAACCTGTTTTTTTATCTCCTTATTAGAATCCTCTGAATTGTCTTCTATGATTATGAGGTTTTCCTTCTTGATGGAAGGATGAAAAATGGATTTTGAATTCAATCTAAATTTATTGGCAGCTCTGGCAGAATTTCTTCTAGGACATTTAGGTACAGGTTTTTTCTTCTTACTCTATTTCTTACCTTTTGCAGTCTTCTTTCCTATAGGTTGTTGCTTCTGTTTGGATGGAGTTTGAACTCAACTTGTGATGTAATCTTCATTTTCATCAAATTCCCTTTTTATATCTGGATCAAGATGAATGCGAGCCTCTTTATCCATTTTAAGTTTCTTATTTCGACTAGTAGTGCCTTTCTCATTAACTTTACCCATAGGAAAATCACCAGAAGCTTGTTGGGTTTGTAATTTTCTCTTGCCAGCACAAGTGACCCTAGCTGCAGGGGAATTTTCTTTCATCAAAACTTTAGTGGCTTGAGAGGTCTATTTCTCTTTTACATTTTTCTTCTCCTTGACAATTTTAGAATCAGTTTCCTGTAGATTAGGTTTTAATGACTGGATTAACCAATCTCAAGATCTCTGAACTTCATTTAAGGAAAATACTACTAACATTCTGATCAACCCTTGATGAAAAATACTATTTTTTGTTGTGGAAGGATGTGACTGGATCCTCTTAGACATCTTGGATAATTGTTTTAATAAGAAATAAGGTAGGTTAAGAGGGTAATCACCATTTACACAAATCAACAGTATAATATGATAGAGATGGACCAAAGAAAATATTCCTTCACATGTAATGTACCTGTGGATAATCAACAGGGTAGTGTGCCATTCTTTCCTCACCCAGTTGTGTGGGATACCATGGCTCCAATTAGGGTTTTTCTTTTTTGGAATTAAAAACCGATTCACAAACTCCATGACTACATTTTCCTTCTTCCATCGTCTTTCCCTATATACCAGTAACCTACAAGCTTTAGCAATGGAATGCTCTGTCACGTGCATCAGAAGTTTGCCAACCACAGATTCGAAACCATCGAAATTATGTGAAAATTTCATAGAAATCTATTCGTCATGACCGTGGAAAGTTGAGAAGAAGTCAAACCAATCAACATCCTTGAATTTCTAGGCCCGAGCAATTTTGTACCTTCAGGCTCCAATCTGGTTATCTGGCCACTCTTTTTGGGCACCATATCACTAATACAATCCTTCAAAAAATTCTGAGAAGGTAGAGGGTATAATCTCCAACTTTCGAGGGTTGTTTAAAACTGAAAGTGATCCCTTTACCTACAAACCATGCGTACAATAACATACATACTAAAATAGGAAGATAACGATTTCATTCATATGGAATGACAATCGGGCCTGTTGATTTGATGTTGAGGTGGTGAGTACAACTCAATATTCTGAATTTAGTTGTCATCATAAGAATAACAACCTGAAATAGATCATAAAGAGATGTGTAGATCCTCTAATAATGATTTTTAACTTTAGAACATGATCTGGGCAGGGTGACACATGCATAACAATGATTATTCCCGACACTGGAAGAATAACGCTATTCTTGTAGCGCCCTTTCCACTTTGACAAAATTTGAAATTTAAAATGAGGAAAGGACAAATGATGTGACAGGAAATTTTCATATCATATCCTAATATTTAAAAACTTAAAAATCATTTAAAATGTGCATAAAAATATTGAAAAATAAACTTTCAAGCCAAGAAGGAAAACAAAGTTTAACAAAAAATCATGGAAAATGGGTAGGACGGGGACTAGGGACACCCAATCAATCAAAAACAAGGTTAAGGACTAATAGAGCCCAATCATTCAATTCATGTAAGAGGGTGGGTGTGAGAAGTCACATACCATAGTTATTGAGAGCATGGGGGTTCAATACAATCAGCTTGGGGAAGAGTGCAAGTCAAGCAAGAAAGATAAAGAGGGGAAATTCGTATGGGTATGAGACCATAATTACACAATCATGTTTTTGCATGGAGAGTTATTTTTACATGGAGTTTTTTGGGTATCAAGAGAGTTCTAAGTGTTGAATCTTGAAGGCAGTTTTTGTGGGAACATTTGGCAGTTGTTTGGAGTTGTAATTTCATGAGAAGAGAGATTGTGGGCCTGTGAATTTTTTTTGTTAGAAATTCATCAAGAGAAGAAAGTGTTTTGATGCTAGGCGAATTCTTGTTGCAGTTGTTAAATTCCTGAGGTCCCAACAAAGAGATTTCCTATCTAACCTAAGACGGAAAACTTGGAGGGGAGTGGAAAATCCTGAGGGACTATGAGCACTGAAGGTGGATTCCATCCCTTGGGTTGTGCAGGTTGTGGGGAAGAGATCTGATGTACTAGAATTAGATATGGAAATTGACTATTGAGAGGGGGACATTGGCCAACCTTAGGGACCACCATATCTTGTGGATTCATAGCCCCAACTCGTGGGTGACTATTGTTGAGAACTGGAATAAAATGTCTACGGTTGGGAGGAACGTCCTTCCTCTGCAGTAGGTTACATATTTCTTAAGATAAGTGTTCATATTGTTGTGTTTATTCATGTTAAATGCTGATAAAATTAATGTGTATATTACTCTGAGTTATCTTGGTTATTGTTTCTTGTTGTGAGTAGATTGATACACATAAATATCTATTTTTATGGTTGAATGATGTTGTATATATTTAGTTTCTTATGTACATAGTTAATGTAGTTGCATTCACATTTTTATTTAGTATGGATAGTTGAATGAGATTGAATTTCATGTTGTGTATTATTTCTGCATTTAGAATTGGTAGCCGAAAATTCTATTGGGTCATTTTAGTAGTAACATGATCCAACTTGCGATAGGGTACATTATAGAGGGCATTGATTCCTACCATTCCATGCCATTTCATTTCAACCCTCCTCATCATGAACTTAGTATTCCCAAAGTGGACGTGAATAAATTTGATGGCTTAGATCCCACAGGTTGGGTCACTCAAATGGAAAATTATTTCTCTTTGTGTGGAATTATTGATGATTTGGACAAACTTTGTATCAATGTCCTTTATTTGGATCTCGAACGTTGGAAATGGTGGAAATGACATAAAAAATCATGTAGAGGGTATGTTGCTTGAACCCAATTTGTCACATATATTTATGAATGCTTTGACACAGACACCCATCATTTGGGCCTCTTGACCAAGATGAGATAGTCTAGTACAGTGGAAGAATATATCACCACTTTTGAGCACTTGGATTTTAGAATAAATGACATGTCTGCCAACTTCTTCCATGAATGATTTATTAGTGTCCTTAAAGATGACATCCACACCCATGTCCTAATGGCTCACCCCGAGACTTGGCTTGAAGTCACTCATTGAGCCAACGAAGCACAACATGTAGTATCTTCCCAGAACAAAAAAACCTTCATTTATTCTATGTCCCCAACCCACCATTGTCGCCCCTCCTTCCTCTCCTCTTAAGGTCCACAATTTGACCAGAGAAGAAATGGTTGAACACCATCTAAAGGGTATGTGTTACAACCATGATGACAATTATTTTCCAAGGCACACGTATAAGGAGAAAAATATTTGTATTGCCATTTGTGAGGATGTTGTTGAAGAGGATTGTTGGGCTCGTATTTTGATTTTTTTGTTGCGATGGTTGAATCATTTTTGCATTGATATTATATACGCTATTGACCATTTTGAAGGAGTTTTCAAAGGATTTTATATCAATTCATCATGGATTTATACCAGGTATGTGTAATCAATGTTTTACAATGATTTTGAGCTAAATTCAGTTTGGTTTGATGTTTATAAGATCTAATGCATGATTTGTGTGTAACATGGTGAATTCGTAGTCCGATCCTCCATCTGGTACCTTTTCCGACACTTCATCTAGAACCCCATCCAGTACGGGATCCGACACTCCATCCGACACACGATCCAACACTCGGAGTGTAGCTAAGTTGGCGGTCAGTACATTGGTGGCATGTGATGGGAGAATCAACGACCTGGGTTTTGTGCCCCCTCATGGCCTCCAGCTACAGAGTTTATGACATCTTAGAATAGGCTTTTATGCTAATCGTTGAGTGGCTCACAGATTTTCTAGAAGCCAAAGTTGTTAGAGCACATTTAATGGAATTGTCATTTTTAGAGGAGGTTGATCCTTCCAGTGGTTGACCTCTCGAACTGTAATTCATCTATAAATACCACTAGCAATGGAAAGACCACAAACAAAATTTTAAGAAGATGTTTCATTTTGTAATTCAGTCATATTTTGCAAACTTGTGTTCCAAGACTGTGTTTTTTAATTAATGACATAATCGTGTTGATTTGAGCCCGTGTTTCGCTATTGAAGAGTAGCCATGACCTGCTGGGGGGGGCACCAGTGGTCTGGGTGACTGTATAGATAGATATATAGTGTGTTTCATTTTATTAGTTATAATTTACTTCGTTTCTTTGTTGTATGTACTTTGTAGTTTTAAATACTATGCATGTTGTTTGTAATTCAATTGTCTAATTCATCTTTTGCAGATTGCTTATAGGAGCTGGTTATTTTTCATGCTATGTCTCTTATTTATTAACAATTGGATTGCAGGCTACTAACTTAGATGATGTACTAAAGTTTTAAATTGGTTTTTGTAAATTAAAACAGAGTAGTATTTAAAACAGAGGATTAGTGTAGACAGAGTTTCGTTTGCAAGCTTCGACGGATAAATAATTGCAAGTTTTATTAGTTGCAATTAAGCTAGATTTAATTCTCAGTTCAATTATGTTTTCATGGATCTATTTGGTGTATTAATATTGTTTTAGTATGCTAGGATAAAAATAGATTTTGGGATTATGTTTGTAAAAGCATTCTAGTTTGAAATCTGAGTTTTAATGATAGGATTAGCCCAGTTTAATTTATAAAATCTCAGTTATAGATTTGAATTGCAATTTTAATTAGAAGATTGGATTTGAATTAAGATTCTTAGTCATAAGTTTATAAGTTGGTAATTTTCTTGAGTTAGCATAAGAGTGTGTTTGAATTAGTATAAGAGCGTTTTTAATCATTGATGATTGATGCATGAAATTTAGAGATCATATGGATTTTCAGGATACTTAGTGTTACTTCTATGATGGCAAAGATTTCATTAGATTGCTTAATTCACACTTTCCATTTCTCTATAGAAGTCAACATTGAATTAATCCCTCTTGAGTTATCATTAATAGTCAGATGCCATCGTGATGTTATTCGACACCGAAGACATAATCATCATCTTCGAATTATCTTTTCCTGATATTGCAAATTAATAATAGTTTTGATTAATTAGAATCTGAATACAGTCATGATGTTTTTTGATTAAGTGGGTTAAGATTTCTTCTTTGCAAAATAGAAATGATTATGATTTTTGTTTTAAGAATAGAGTTTACTTATCGAAATAGTTTTGATAGGTTAGTTGTTTGTTTGCTTATTTGCTTAAAGATAAAAGATCAAAAATAATTTACTTGTTGATGCTCATTAGGTTGAATAGATTAACTTGTTTAAAGTAGGTTATGATTTTCTTCTTTAGAAATAATCCATCAATCCATTGTTGAAGCTTATTAGGGTAAATAGTTCAAGATCATTAACAAGATTTGTTAATTGATAAAAATGAAAGAGTCATTTCTTAAGTAGATTAATCCTTAGATAGAACATCCCCTTAGATAGACAATACTTCCATTATATTTTCTACCTTGGCTCATACAGTGCCACAACTCTAAGTTTACTTACCCCAGGTTGACAATTTAATTGAGGGATTTAGTGCATATAGAATACCCATCATTTTTGGCGTCGTTGTCGGGGAGTTGTCTTAAGGTAGGAAATAGTTAGGGAGTAGATCATTTATGAACCTTAGCATTAGTTTGGTGGCGGGGGAACTTTAAGATGAGAGGTAAGAACCTGCACATCTGTTATAGCAGGTTCCCCCAAACCCAATGGTATTTTTTCTTTTTATTTTCTTTCATGAAAAAACCTAGGGACCCAAAGGGAAAATACATTAAAACCAAACCAAACCCTTCGACCCAGGTTCATTCTAACTTTTTTGGAGGAAGGAACACTCCACCCATAAACTATGTAGACCGATACTAGAAATTAGGGGTTAGCTCAACCCAAAGAGATAAAGAAATCTCTGAAGAGACCAAAACAAGGAGCACTATAGAGCAGAAAATTGAAGCATCAATAATAGTGGGACATGAGGCAAGACCACTCGAGCCTTCCATAGAACCAACCAACACAACATTTTCTTTTTCACCACCATCAGGAGACCCTATCTTTGTAGACACCATTGACCCTGAACAGGTGAATACTCTATTTGGTAGTTCAACCAATATAATTGTTTCCCAAGTTGAAACATAAACTTTGGCACCAATAGTTTCAACCTGCTTGAGTAAAGTCCCGGACATCCAAGAAGTAGGAAGAACTTTCCATCAAAGGGATACCTCTCCTAGAAAAGAACCTTGGGATACCTTGTTATCTTCAAGGACAAAACCATTTAGGTACCCTCTTTTTGGAAACCAAACCAGTATGGATGATCAAGAGGATCACAACCATGTAAGACACAAGGAGGGAGAATAAGTTGGAAACCAAACCGAAACCACCTTCGGGTTTCCAATTTTGGACACCACACAGAATGTCAATATGAAGAACATTCCACTCTCGACACTTCCCACCTTTTACGATAAAAGAAGTGAAGACCCGTATACCTTCCTATTTGAGTTTTACATCTTGTGTAGGAGCTATAATTACTTACAATATGCCCATAAAATAAAACTTTTTCCTGCAACCCTCAAGGATTCCGCACTAAGATGGTTCATGGGGTTGGGAGAGTCCAGTATTAGGTCTTGGGAAGGAATGAAAGATATATTTCTTAATAAATACCAAGACTACTGCAAGTCCAAGGATTCTCGTAATGATATTTTCAAAATCCAACAGTTAGAGGACGAGAATATCGAGGATTATATGGAATGATTTGCTTATATCTCACAGAAATCGAAATACCATGACCTTCCAGATGATGCAGTCAAGGATATTTTTATTAAAGGAATTTCAGAGGAATACTTAGAGATACTCAACCTGATGTCATCAGGTGACATCTCCCATAAATCGTTTACCGAAAATCTGTGAAATGTGTAGGAATTACTCGAGGAGTAGAGATAAAACAGGGAAGAGTGTTCAGGATCCTTATAGTAGAAACCTAAAAACAATTAGTTCAGGTGGTATCACAAGGGTAGAGATAGGGAACCTCTTCGAAAACTTCAAAATGGATATCTTAAGCACAATAGGTTCCCATTTGGACACCCTAAAGATTAAAAATAAACGGGAGGAGGAAAATGTAGCAATGAGCATATTTTGCCCAAGATGCAGGAGGAATCATTCCTCAAGGGAATTCCCATTAGATAATATTTCAGTTTGTGGATTCTGCACTAAGGACCACTCAATTGAAAAGAGCCCATAATTTCCTGGTTTTTTATCCATTTACAGAAGTGGGGATCCTAGGGAGTCCTCTTATTCACCTAGGAGGCCATGGTATCCTAGGAGTCAACCTACATACCCGGATCTATGGCCTCAAGTTCCACCCTATTATCAACAACCACAACAGTGGAACTCACCGATTTGGAAAAACTGGTCTACACAGTATCACCATCCTTGGATTCAAGGATGGAGAGGAGGGAATAACCAAGGAAACCCTCAAGCTCCACCTATCCCTATGCCCAATCATCCTTACCCCAAGTTTCCACTGAACATCTCGCAACTTCTGTCAGGTTTTGTTCCCCCACCTTTACCTCTTATTCCACAACAACCAAAACAATACCAGAATGCAAGCTCCCCAAGAAGGACATTACTACCAGAACAACCAATGCCCAATCCCAATAACAAACCCACTCAACCTCTTCACGATGTTGAGATGCAAGCCTTTCCAACATATGTTATTTCTCTTGTTCCATTGCAGGAGATTCAAATAAGGTCAGGAAATGTTCTAGATAGGCAAAGGCCTTTAGTAGTCATCTAGGAAGAAGAAGAAGAGGAAACCCCCAAACAACCCATGGATGACACTAAGTGGGAGGATGTTATCATTCCTAAGGACCAGGAACCCAAGCTTCCCCAAAATGAACCTTCACAAATTACGAAGGCCCCTCCTTATCCAGAAAGATTAGTGATTGAGAAACCTACCACTCGACTGGAATTTGACATCTTGAATTAATTGAAGAATATATTTGTCAAAATTCCCTTGCTACAAACCATAAAGGTGATCCAGGAGGCTCCCCAGGCTCAGAAAATGCTCAAAAATCAAAGTTCTCATAATTGGATGAAACCAATTCCATCGCGACCAGCTCGTCGCACTAATTCCAACTATATATTCATTTCCTCAAAAAAGACTCCGGATGTGAAAAATATTGCACGACAATTAGATTCTTCTTTGGCAAAAGTCAATGGTCAACTAGCAAATGAATAAGTGCCACATGGACCAGACATGGGAAGCCACGTGGCACTTCACTACTAGTTGGCATGTAAAACATATTTGGGGATCCATGGGATTCGAACCTCTGACCCATGGCTAGCTCCAAGTCTTTGGAAAAGTTCAATTACCAACCTGCCAAAAGTTAAATTTATGAAAAAAACCCACTTTCCTATAGTTTTGGGGTCAAATTTCCAAAGGAGGGCGCAAAGGGTCAACCTACATACCCGGATCTGTGGCCTCAAGTTCCACCCTATTATCAACAACCACAACAATGGAACTCACCGATTTGGAAAAACTGGTCTACACAGTATCACCATCCTTGGATTCAAGGATGGAGAGGAGAGAATAACCAAGGAAACCCTCAAGCTCCACCTGTCCCTATGCCCAATCATCCTTACCCCAAGTTTCCACCAAACATCTCGCAACTTCTGTCAGGTTTTGTTCCCCCACCTTTACCTCTTATTCCACAACAACCACAACAATACCAGAATGCAAGCTCCCCAAGAAGGACATTACTACCGGAACAACCAATGCCCAATCCTAATAACAAACCCACTCAACCTCTTCACGATGTTGAGATGCAAGCCTTTCCAACATATGTTATTTCTCTTGTTCCATTGCAGGAGATTCAAATAAGGTCGGGAAATGTTCTAGATAGGCAAAGGCCTTCAGTAGTCATCTAGGAAGAAGAAGAAGAGGAAACCCCCAAACAACCCATGGATGACACTAAGTGGGAGGATGTTATCATTCCTAAGGACCAGGAACCCAAGCTTCCCCAAAATGAATCTTCACAAATTACGAAGGCCCCTCCTTATCCAGAAAGATTAGTGATTGAGAAACCTACCACTCGACTGGAATTTGACATCTTGAATGAATTGAAGAATATCTTTGTCAAAATTCCCTTGCTACAAACCATAAAGGTGATCCAGGAGGCTCCCCAGGCTCAAAAAATGCTCAAAAATCAAAGTTCTCATAATTGGATGAAACCAATTCCATCGTGACCAGATCATCGCACTAATTCCAACCATATATTCATTTCCTCAAAACAGACTCTGGATGTGAAAAATATCGCACGACAATTAGATTCTTCTTTGGCAAAAGTCAATGGTCAACTGGCAAATGAATAAGTGCCACATGGCCTAGACATGAGAAGCCACATGGCACTTCACTACTGGTTGGCATGTAAAACGTATTTGGGGGTCCATGGGATTCGAACCTCTGACCCATGGCTAGCTCCAAGTCTTTGGAAAAGTTCAATTACCAACTTGCCAAAAGTTAAATTTATGAAAAAAACCCACTTTCCTATAGTTTTGGTGTCAAATTTCCAAAGGAGGGCGCAAAGGGGCTAGGGCTAAGCCCCAACACATGGTTTCGTTACAGGAGCGCGTCCAAGGGCTAATTCTAGGTGCACCCAAGGGCAGATTAGCCCAGATCCCATGGAAGGCGCCCCAAAACCAGGAGCTAACAATTAAGGGGGCTGGTGCATAGCACTTGGAGCATTGGCACTTGTCCATGTGGCCCCACGTGACCTGGTAAAAGGGGCGTGTGCCCTGTCTTGGGGGCTACTCTACATTTTTGGTTTAAAAATGGGTTTTTAACTATACAGAAGTGAATTTTGACTGATATTATGCCCAAAAAATGGATTTTTTGAGGATTTTAGGCCATTTGAATGGGGGATTTGATCCCAAAAAGAGGCCAGATCTTGAGAGAAGTTGGGATTCCTCATATGAGCCTTGAAAACTATAAGAAATAGGCTTTTTGAAGCTTTTAGGGGGACTTTTTGATGCAGGGTTTTGAAGGAGCAGTTTGTAAATTTTGGCCTTTTCTCATGTTTTGAGAGGCGTTTTTCTCATGTTGTTGAGAGGATTTTGATGGTGCATGAATGAATATGAGCAAGGAGGACTTTCATATCAGACATGAAGCATGTAATGTAACAAAAAAAAGCATTGTAAGAGAACTTTGAGCATTTTAAAGAGCAATAGAGAGGTCCTCCACTTGGAAGCGGGCCTGGAGACGTAGCTAACGATTGGTGAACTCCGTTATCAACCTCTTGTATTTATTTCTCTTTCTATTGTGTTGTTATATTCTCTTCATTTGCAACATGAATATTAATGGTTGATCTCTTTATACATTAATAAGCATCAAAGTAAAAGTCACATTTGATATTCCGCAAACAAGATAACAAGTTTATGTATTTCGCCTTCTTGACGATCCGATGCAAAAAGTACATTAAACTAACTTGTGATTTATTAGTAATACCTTTGTTTTTTGATCAAGTTTATGGTATCAGAGCATTTAGTTGTGAAGGTTTGACAGGAATTGCAGCATTGGATGCTCACGAGAGAAAAACTCAAGCGAGGAGAAGGCCAACTTGAGGCTCTTGACACAGAGATTCAAAGGTGACCACATAAGCAAGAGATGTCTTCGCCATGGAAATTGGGTCCCTTCAAATCTGAAGATGATTTCTTTGAGGCCTTTAAATTGATGCAAGCCATGGTAGAGGAGCTTTACCATGAAAGAGTTCAGCAAAGGAATCCAAAAGTTGAAGAAGGTGAATCTTCGGTAAGAGAAGAAGGAGGAGTTGGAGGTGGTGGACCTTCAGAACCTTCTTCTCCTTCATCCTCATCATATAATAATGAAGCAAGTGTACATTCCTCCAAGGATAATCAAAAAACTCATCATTCTTCTGATATGTCATTATTAAAGTTAGATGTAAAGTTTCAATTACCCACTTATGATGGTGAATTAGATGCAGAAAAGCTAGATAATAGGGTGAGACAATTAGAAGTCTATTGCAGGATACAAAGGATTGTTTATGATGAAACTAAGATCCAACTAGCAAGTCTCAAAATGGGAGGCACAACTCTCATATGGTGGGAAAGTAGAACTAGAGATGATCTTAAGAAAAGTGGTAAAACAATCTCTTCCTGGAATGATTTTGTTATTGCATTAAAACAATAGTTTTACCCTTTAGCTTACATGCAACAAGAAATGATGAATTGGCAATGTTTAAGGCAATCAAAAGGTCAAAGTGTACAAGAATATACTCAAATATTTTGTAAGAAGGCTTAAAATTTGGGTATTCCATTATATACACAAGAGACACTCCTAAAATATATTGGTGGTTTACATTCTTATCTTAAGCACACTATTCTTATGCTAAATCCTTCTAAATTTGATGAAGTATGTGTACAAGCTATTCACATTGAATCAAGTAAAGGGAATGTTGGTGATAGTGTTTCTACAGATTCTTGGAAAAGAAAGGATGCAGGGAAAAGGAAAGAGAAGAAGACAACCACAACAAGAAAGGAGAAGCCTACTTGCAAGCATTGCAAGATAGGCCATGATAAAGATCATTGTTGGGTCTTACATCCTGACTTGAAGCCAAAGAATTTTGCCAACCACGAAAGAAAGAATACCACAGCTGCGACAATTCAAGTGGATCTTGGATCAGATTCCGGTGATGAGACACAGGTTGTAGCTATGGGAATCCAAGGTATAAATTTTGTTGCAAGTTCTAGCTCTTCTAGATCAGTTGATGAAAATGATGAGTTTAAAAGGAATGAACTTTTCCACATAAGAGTCATAACACATAATGTAAAAGTTGATACTCTTGTAGACAGTGGATCACAAGCCAATCTAATTAGTGAAGATGTTGTGAATAACTTGGGACTTGAGTAAAAGCAGACTTTTGGTGGTCCAAAAGCTTCCAAAGTTGGGAGGAATGATCCAGGAGGCTCCCCAGGCTCAGAAAATGCTCAAAAATCAAATTTCTCAAAATTGGATGAAACCAATTCCATCGCAATCGGCTCGTTGCACTGATTCCGACCATATATTCATTTCCTCAAAACAGACTCTGTATGTGAAAAATATCGCACGACAATAAGATTCTTCTATGGCAAAAGTCAATGGTCAACTGGCAAATGAATAAGTGCCACATGGCCCAGACATGGGAAGCCATGTGCCACTTCACTATTGGTTGGCATGTAAAAATTATTTGGGGGTCCATGGGATTCGAACCTCTGACCCATGGCTAGCTCCAAGTCTTTGGAAAAGTTCAATTACCAACCTTCCAAAAGTTAAATTTATGAAAAAAACCCACTTTCCTATAGTTTTGGGGTCAAATATCTAAAGGAGGGCACAAGGGAGCTAGGGCTAAGCCCCAGAACATGGTTTCGTTACAGGAGCGCGTCCAAGGGCTAATTCTGGGCACACCCAAGGGAAGATTAGCCTAGATCCTATGGAAGGCGCACCAAAACCAAGAGYTAACAGTTAAGGGGGCTGGCGCATAGCACTTGGAGCGTTGGCACTTGGCCATGTGGCCCCATGTGACCTGGTAAAGGGGGTGCATGCCCTGTCTTGGGGGCTACTCTGCATTTTTGGTTTAAAAATGGGTTTTTAACTATACAKAAGTGAATTTGGACTTATATTATGCCCAAAAAATGGATTTTTTGAGGATTTTAGGCCATTTGAAGGGGGATTTGATCCCAGAAAGAGGACAGATCTTGAGGGAAGTTGGGATTCCTCATTTGAGCCTTGAAAACTATAAGAACTAGGATTTTTGAAGCTTTTAGGGGGACTTTTTGATGCAGGGTTTTGAAGGAGCAGTTTGTAAATTTTGGCCTTTTCTCATGTTTTGAGAGGCATTTTTCTCATGTTGTTGAGAGGATTTTGATGGTGCATGCATGAATCTAAGCAAGGAGGTCTTGCATATCAGACATGAAGCATGTAATGTAACATCAAAGAGCATTGTAAGAGAACTTTGAGCATTTTAAAGAGCAATAAAGAGGTCCTCCACTTGGAAGTGGGCCCGGAGACGTAGCCAACGATTGGTGAACTCCGTTATCAACCTCTTGTCTCTATTTATCTTTCTGTTGTGTTGTTCTATTCTCTTCATTTGCAGCATGAATATTAATGGTTGATATCTTTATACATTAATAATCATCAAAGTAAAAGTCACATTTGATATTCCGCAAACAAGATAACAAGTTTATGTATTTCACATTCTTAACTAACTTGCGATTTATAAAAAGTACATTAAACTAACTTGTGATTTATCAGTAATACCTTCGTTTTTGGATCAAAAGTACATTCCAATTTACAGTAAGGTGGTCAAATAATTGTGTATTAAGAAGCCAGGAAGGAAGCAGAAGGATCCTCCAACAGTACATTTGATAGGAGAAATCTCTAAGTACATATCAGAGCAGCCTAGGGTCGCAAAATATGGGAAATTAGGGAACCCCGTAGTGACCATATCCATTAATGAGGTTCCCATCGGAAATAATCTCATTGGCCTAGGGGAAAGCATCAATTTTATGATTGTTACTACCTTGGAGGAATTACAGTTAAAACCTCTTCTTAGACCTACCCCAACTATTTTGGAATTAGTAGATAAGACAAAGTTTATACCTGAAGGAATCTTGGATGATATCATTGTTACATTAGCCTCATGGGAGTACACAGTAGAATTTCTTGTCATTCATTCAAAGGATCCTACCAAAGGACATCCAATTATTTTGGGAAGACCTTGGTTGGCCACAACCAATGCATTTATTGGCTGTAGAGAAGGAGAAATGACCATCTCAAACAGACTCTCTATACAAAATCTCACCATATATCCACCAGATCAACCTATCATGGAAAATATATGGTGGCTTGAATGTCCATATGAGAATGAGGACTAGGAAGAACCCATGTTTCCAAGTGATCATTCCTGGGCACTTCAGGAGCAAACAACAAAAAATGTGCTAAACAAATTTATTTTTGTTATAACATGTGTAGATTTTCCACAATATTTTCCCCAATTTGAGTACATGTTTGGGGAAGAATTCCAGGAATAGTTGGACCCATCGATTTTGTCTTCGAAGTATTTTATCTTTGAGATAGATGAGTCTGCCACATCTTATACCATGCCCTACCAGATTAGTCTAGAGAAATTTCTACATGTAAATTATGGACTAAATGCATACCAACAAAAGCAGTTAGTAAATTTCCTTAAAGAAAAATCAGGGGCATTCGCTTGGGAAAACACTGACATGAAAGGTATACACCCTGACACATGCATTCATCACATATATACCCAGGGGGAAGTAACATCTATTAGGAAACCCCAGAGAAGGATGGACTTGACACTCAAGGATATAGTAAAAGAGGAGACACAAAAGCTATTGAATGTCATATTTATTTATCCCATCTCCGACTGTAAATGGGTATCCCCACTTGGAGTGGTTCCAAAGAAAGTAACTGAGAAATGGATAATTTGTGTCGATTTTTGGGAGCTTAATAAGGCCACTTTGAAGGATTATTTTCCTCTTCCTTTCATTGACCAAGTTTTGGATACCCTGTCAGGAAAGAAATATGTCTCCTTTTCAGATGGATATAGCAGGTACAATCAAATTCTCATATCACTCGAGGATCAGGACAAGATTACCTTCACTTGTCCTTGGGGAACCTATGCCTATAGGGTCTTACCATTTGGGTTGTGTAATGCTCCTGCCACATTTCAACGAGAAGTACTAGGGATATTTTCTGATCTTATTCATGATTGTGTGGAGGTATACATGGACGAATTTACAGTATATGGAAATACTTACCAGGAAGCCCTAGATAATTTAGAAAAAGTCTTTATCAGATGTCAAGAAATGAACCTATCCTTGAGTCATGAAAAATGTAAAATGTTGTTGACTGAAGGAGTGGTCTTAGGACATCACGTTTCATCTGAAGGTATTAAAGTTGATCTTGATAAGATTGAGGTAATCGTGAGACTTCCACCCCCCAAGACTCAAAAAGAGGTGAAAATATTTCTTGGACATGCCGGATACTACCGACGATTTATTGAAAACTTCACAAATATTGTTGCACCGATGTTTGGATTGTTAATAAAAGATGTTGATTTTCTTTGGACTGAGCAGTGTCAAACCGCCTTTGAAACTCTGAAAGCTAAGTTATCTGTGGCACCAGTTCTTAGGGGGCCCAATTGGGCTCTTCCATTTCTCATATCCATTGATGCCTCTGATACTACAATATGAGGAGTATTAGAGCAGAAAGAAGACCATCAGTCCTATGCCATTTATTTTGTGAGAAAGAACTTGTCCCTTGCCGAGTTAAACTATACAGTTACCGAAAAGGAATTCTTGGCAGTGGTCCATGCTATCAATAATTTTTTCCACTACATCATAGGTTACAAAGTATTTGTACATACTAATCACTCTGCCATTATATTTCTTACAAATAAACCCATTACCAATGGTCGAGTGACTAGGTGGCTCTTGTTATTGCAAGAGTTCAATATCACCATCCTTGACCGACCTGGAAAGGAGAATCTGGTAGCTGATTTTCTTTCATGCATAAAACATGAGGATGATGATATTCTCGTTGATGATAGTTTCCCAAATGGGCACCTTTTTTCCCTCTCTGTAAATACCCCATGGTTTGCAGATATGGAAAGTTATTTGGCTACTAGGAAGTTACCATCTCATTTGTCACCTCATGAAAGGCGTAGAATTATCATGCAAAGTGATAACTGCTCTTGGGTTGGCCATGACCTTTTTCGTACTAGTCCAGACTTGATTATTCGTAGATGTGTCTGAGAAGATGAGATACCAGAAATCCTATGAAGTTGTCATGATGGACCATGTGGTGGTCATTTTTTCGACAAACGTACAACATATAAGGTGTTACATTTAGGTTAGTATTGGCCTAGCATTTTTAAGGATGTTGCCAAGTATGTGAGGAGTTGCGATAGCTATCAAAGGATAGGAAGACCCACGTTAGCTAACGAAATTCCCTTGCGTGCCCAAGTTATGATAGAACCTTTCGAGAAATGGGCCCTTGACTTTGAAGGACCAATTTCACCCATTTCTCGTAAGAAAAAATATATTTTGATTTGTACAGATTATGTCACCAAGTGGGTAGAAGAAAAATCCCTATTCAGGGCTACCGAAAAATATGTTGTCGAATTCATTTATGAAGACATATTTACCCGCTTTGATGTTCCTCATGAAATTGTTACAGACCAACGCATTCAATTCACTTCCAAGCTGATGAGAGAATCAACAAAGAAATATGGGATCAAGCACTGCAAGTCTTCTCCATATCACCCGCAAGTTAATGGTCAGGTAGAGTCCACAAACAAAGTTATGGAAGATATCTTGACCAATATTGTTCAATTACAACATCAGGATTGGGTTGATAGGCTTCCAGAAGCTTTGTGGGCATATCGGACCACCTGGAGGAGAACCATTAGGCATACCCCTTATGAGCTATTGTATGGGAAACAAGTAATTCTGCCAATAGAATTTCAAGTAAGGACTTTTCGTATTTCCACATAATTGGGATTAAACTTAGATGAGGCTCAGAAATAACAAGCCCTACAATTAAACGAGTTGGATGAGATTAGGAAAGATGCTATCCAATGAACAATATTAGTTCAAAACTAGAGGAACAAGTGGCATGACAAGTTTATTAAGAAGAAACACTTCTAAATTGGTGATTGGGCTTTGTTGTTTGACTCTCGATTTAAAACTTTCAAAGGAAAACTTACCACTCGGTGATTGGGTCCTTATGAGGTAGTCACCGTGTATGATAATGGGGTTGTTAAGGTCAAAACAATTGACGATGGACAAGTCTCCTTCATAGTAAATGGACACCGACTCAAAATTTATCACAGACCCATTTCCAAAGAGGATTTTCTATAGGTCATGTCAACTGACAAGGCATTGGCCTTAGTAGATGGGGAAGTTTCCCCTTGTTCTTGAAATTTTTTCTGAATTTTTCGACTGTACATATGTAAATAATTTGAAGTATGTTGATAGACAATTCTAGATATTTTTGCAGGTATTTATTTCACTAGGAGTAAACAATTTCAAGGAGACATAAAGGGAAGTATTTTCCTTAAAAAATATTGATATATTTAAACCTTGTTGTATGTTAAGCTTCAATTGAATAATGACTTGCAGTAATTAGCCACATTTTTGCAAATATTTCCATCTTCTTTTTCTAAAGGAATATTTAATAGGCAGTTGCTCTTAAACCTCCACCACTAGAGGATATAAGGAAGTGATACCTTGACTATCAAACTTAGAGGTTACTCATACAGTTTCCCCAAGAACCCTGAGTAAGTGAGTAAAGTATATTTATTAAAGAGTAACAAGGAGGTCTGATTAGCAGTTAGCCATGGAAACAACACAATAACTTTAAAAAGAAGAAAGTGAGTTGAGCTTAAAGATACCTTTCTGTTATTTCCCAATGGTACTATCCACTACACACTAAAAATGCTTGATTATACCATATCTTTAGATAGGCTACGTCTGCTTAAGTACCCTTTACATCAGGAAAATATCTAAGGAACACATAAAGGAGATTCATCCTCTAACATAAATACCATCCCAATCTAAAAAAAAGAAGAAAAAGAATTTATTTATTTTTTTCTTCAAAGTTGTCTCCCCGTCTTCTTGGACAAAGCAATCTTTATATTAAAATCTTAAATTATGGTGGACCAATATTAGAGGGTGTAAGAGGATAACCCGTGGGGATACTAAATAGGTCTGCTAGCAGCGGGTATCGACTTGTGGTATGACTAGGTAAACTCGCCGAAGTGTTGAAGAGGCTTGCTACCAGCGGGGCATTCTACCCAGCGAGGATGATAATCTGACAAAAAAAATAAGAAATTCCTAAATCTTAAACTTGTCCTGATGTACGGAATTAATTGTAGATAAAGCTGACAAGAAGTATGTATGGTTCAGATAAGGTTAATGAACTCCATAAATCTGCCATTGGGAACTAACTTTAAGACTATATTAAGACTCTCTCGCCTACCTCTTATAAACTATATGTAGGATGTTTTATCCTATAGGTGGGGCCATATTCTAACCGTCTTGTCAGACCGATATGTGAAATTTATCTCTACACTTAACAAGTTGTAAATCTTAGGCAATTGGGAGAATTGACTGGTTCCCTATATTTTTTATTGTGAGGTGTCACAATACTTAGGAGTGGGGGAGGGGTTTCATGAGCTGACAAATGACAAAACTTCCTATCTATAATCCATGAGAAGAAGAAGAAGTAAAGTCTTTGTAAAAATTTTGTATATTGTTTTCATGATATGGGCTATTATATCAACAGTTATTTTTTATTGAAATGCTAAATTCACTGTGTGTTATAAGCTTGATGTACATTTCTTCGACAGACCGCTTAGCTGTTTTTTTACAGACTATTAAAAAATTCACTACAGATTTGTGTCACATGCCTTGAACAGAGGAACACATTGTTTATAATGTGCAAGAACAATGACAAGGCAAGTAACAGTGGATCACTCGTATCCTATCTCTGCTCATGTTCACCATGACTGTCAGAAGTACCCAAGCTGAGTGTTATGGGTAAACATCCATTACAATACGAAAAAATTCCATTTTACACAGGAGTACCATATGGAGTGCCATTTGGAAGACCATATGGGGTGTTATGTGGATGACTAGATGACACGCCATATGAAGGATCAGAAGAGGTTCGCACACACTGTAAGTGACCACGATTGCAGGTAAACACGGATCGTTTGAATTGATCTGCCTGTTCATTAGTAATATGAGATGGATTAAATAGAATTTGACAATTAAACTATACAATTTCTAATGCATTTTTATGATCAAATGTCCAAGTCGAAGACTTGGACATTGATCTAATTATCTCATGATTACAATTTCCCCCAAAGGACAACCTTCGAAATTCAAATTTGGTGTAGTCATAGTCACACATGGCAATCGCGTCTGATGAATTCTCTCACGAATTCAACCATTTCCACCTTCAGCGCATTAAAAATCGGAGGGTTAGCTCCAATTTCCATTTCACTCATGCATGCTCGTTGTGTTGCATTCATCCTCTTTCCAATTCCGCCCCTCTCCTCATCCTCCACGCTGTAACCATGCCAAAATGATACGAGCCTTCCTCCTATGCCAAGCTCCTATCCATTCCCAAATTCACAGAGTGTAGGGAGATCTTCCTTTGTGCAGGGTGGGGACCATTCTTGGCCTGTCTAGAGGGCCATGATGATGGTGTTTCACTACAATTCGCCCTCTGGTTCGATGGGAGGATGGCGCGTGTTGAGTCTCTATTTTGACATAGATAATGCCCTGTCTTACCCTATATCTAAGCCTTTTTTCCTCTGTTATAAACCTATACTGGACTAATTCCCCCCAAAATACATGCCTAATAGCTATGTCATGTATACAAGAGGTAATTGATGATTTAAAGCATGTTTTTTTAACTTTCTTAAATTAATTCGATTGAAAGTGTTTTATTTTGTATAGTCCTAATGATTTGATTTATGAGTAGTCTATCCAGCACTACCAGACATCGTGTAATCCGGTACCAAATCCATTATGATACCCAAGACAGTTTTAATCTGGTACCAAATCCATTTTGGTACCAAGACGTGTGCTATTCTGGTACTACCTGTTATGCTCTATTCCAGTACTAGACTCGCGACTGTGTGCAATCTGGTACCAGAACCTCTATTTCTAGAATGCGCCAGTTGGACCTGAATCATGGTGAAGATTTTGAGAAGACAGTTGGATAGAAGTGCTCGAGTCAATTTTCCAATTCCAAGAGACTCCATCACTCATGCACTTCGTGTCATGAGGATGGAGTCGATTCCTAAAAATTCGATGTAAATCTTAAATGTGAAATTTCTCAAACTGTTTAATGTTTATCCATAGATATTGATAGTATTAGCTTACCTTATATAAGGAATGTTGTATAGATGATAGGGGAGGATAATAGCGAATGTAAAAAGTATATTGTAAGAATCGGACAATACTTATCATTGTCATGTATGAAGTAAAAGACTGTTGATCCAATTTATCAGCTAAATTAATACAGAAGATATTTTATGTCAATCCTTGGATGTGAGTGAAAAGTTTTAGTCTGTTACTTCCTTAAGAGGTTCCTTGTTGGTTCAGCAAGGGCCCACCACCCCAACTAAGCTAAACCTCCTTGTATACGTTATGTGTGTTTGTGTGGATAGTTTACAGTAGTGTGTGTGTGATTGATCTTTACTTCATTTCCAAGATTGAGCATTGAGTTAATCATTTTGGATTGGTGTGAATAAGCAAGTGTTAGATCAAATTCTCAGATGTTGAAGGTAGCTATTTCATAATTTGAAGTGTGGGACTGATATTTTGAGTTTATGACTGTAGTAGACCTAGTATTGCAAGGGACCATGAGACTTTATTTTTCATCTTCATGTTCTGTAATAAAGTCTTTCATTTGTACTGAACTTCCCTTGTGTTGGTTTAATTGAATTACATGAGGTTGAAGTTGGCTTTTGATTCTAGAATGGTTGGAATTTATTGTTTTAATTGCTACAGGAGACAAGCTTCTTAAAGTTCATCTTTTCAATTCAAGCGCCTGAAATGAACATACTTGTTTCTCTAGGACAACATCTCTTTGATTGATTGTTTGTTTAAGTTTCATTATCATTTTTATCTTCTAGGTTCAGAGGATACATTTAAGTATTTATAAATCTTAGAAATAGGATTTTTATGTTATTAATTATTTCCTATATGCAACAGACTTAGGTAGGTTACTTGTTCTCGGCACATATAGTGTAACGACTCTTTCGATTACGAATCCCGGATTGACATTTAAATGAGTGTGAGATATACATTGGACATATTTACACACTAACATTTTGGCGCCGTTGCCAGGGAGTTGTAAACGGTAACATGTAGCATATTTTTTATTGGTTTGAAGGATTATTGGATTGGATTTGAGGATAATCTGAGGGCGGAGAGAAGACGGTAAGACGAAAGGTAAGAACCTGCGCATCCACTTTGGTGGGGTTGCTCCAAAGTCAGGTTTTCCTCCTACATCTAATTAGGAATCTACGTTTTCATTTATTTCATTTTTTTTTATGAGTGGGTACAGGGATAATAAAGGTAGATTTATTGCTCCTAAAATCTCAGAAAAAATAGAAAAGCAAACAACAAAGAAAACCCCCCCTTATACTAATTCATCGAAAACTCATGCAAGAAAAATTCTCAGAGGAGAGAGCTCAAAGGCAGCAATTGCAACAACAACAAAAGGCACTAGATCTGAAGCCACTGTTCATATTAAAGACATAAGGCAGCAAGAAAGGGAGGAAGCACTGGCGACCCCATCCAGAGGAGAAACTGGAAAAGAAGCATACGTGGTAATAGAAGAGGTTGCATCTGCTATTGGAAAGCCACACAAAACCTTGGAACAGCCAGAGATACCAGGTAACCCGGTGGTGGAACCATCACTCAGTGGAGAAAATTCACCACCTCCCTACAGATTGCTTGGAAACATGGCAGAAGAAGAGGGAAACATAGCTAATGAAACAGAGACATTTGGATTCCCCATACTGGATATTGCTAAAGACGTTGCTATGAAGAAAATTCCATTATCTTCACTTCCTCATTTCTGAGGTATGTCGACAGAAGACCCTGACTCATGTTTATTTGAATTTGACATATTATGTAGGAGCTATAACTACACAGATAATGCTCAAAAATTAAAACTTTTCCCATCCACACTAAAAGATTCGGCACTGCGGTGGTTCATTGGCTTAGGGGAACACACAATTTTGTCTTGGGATGGTATGAAGGAGACCTTCCTCCAGAAATACCAAGATTACTGCATACCTAGGGATGCTAGGAATGATATATTCAAAATGCAGCAATCGGAAGAAGAAAGCTTAGAAGACTACCTACAGAGGTTCTTATACAATTACCAAAAGACTAAGCAGTTTTCCTTAGATACAACTACAATTAGGACTGTCTTTCTAAAGGGTGTGAGAGACAATTTCATTGAAGTGTTAAACCTCATGAGTTCTAGGGATGTATACCAAAAGCCATTTGCAGACATAGTAGAGTATTGTAAAAGATACTCTCGTAGTCAAGCTAAAACAGGGAAAAGTATAAGGGACCCTACCAACATAATTGCTAAACCCACATCCGGAGGTGTCACGAGGATTGAACTAGGAGATCTATTGGAAAACTTTAAAACAGATATCCTACACACCATCAGTTCCCAACTAGATACCATGAAAATTAAAGAAAACAAGAGGAAGAAAATGTTGCATTAGCAATTTTCTATCATCTGTGTAGGAGGAAACACCCTGAAAAGGACTTCCCCCTCAATGTTATTGAAATCTATGGTCTTTTCACAGAGGACCATCCTACTAACAAATTCCCTTCTCTTCCCGGACTCAGGGCCATGTTCAAGGGAGGATGAGAACCCGAGACATCCTACCCCCCTAGGAGACCATGGAGACAACAAAACCCCAGCATGTTTGCCGACCCAATTACACAATACCCCCAACAGCAATGGGTACCCCCCATGTCTTATCCTCAGTGGTCGACACAAACCCAACCTTGGCAAAAAGGGTGGAGAGGACCTATATATGGAAATGCCCCCTTTCAACCAACAAATTTTCCCACCTATCCACAATATCCTTCAAATATTTCACAGTTGCTCCAAGATTTAACCCCCCTGCTCTTCTTCCACCCCCACAACTACAACAACCACTTGCGCTACCCATGAATCCAAATATGTAGCAACCAATGCAAGTTTCACCCATCCAAAACACTCCTCGGCCTACCCCTATGCCTGCACAACCTATCCCTAACCCAAATAACAGACCGACACAACCTATACAAAATGTTGAAGTACAAACCTTTCCTACATATGTAATAACGCCATCTCCATTTAATGGAATTGAATTAAGATCAGGAAGTATTGTAAACAAAACAAATCCCACTATGGTCATTCAAGAAGAATAAGTGCATAATCACACGAACCAAGAAGAACAAATAGATGTCCAAACGGTTCAAAGAGAGGAACAGATGACTGATCCATTGAACGAAGAAAGAAACACTATAGTACCACAAGAAATCCCTTCTCCCAACTCCCTTGCGGTAGAAACACCCCATTAAATGAATCCCCCTTACCCAGAAAGGTTGCTCATAAAGAAAACTGAGGAACCTCTAGAACATAATCTAGAGACTGAACTCTGGAATATATGTGTAAAGATCCCACTACTACATGCCATTAAAGACATACCTATCTATGCTCAAATTGTAAGAGACCTTTGCATTAAAACTCCAAGGAGAAAGAGGAAGGAACCTCCTGTCATACGGGTGGTAGGGCAGTTATCCGAATTTATAACAGAAATGCCTTCCAAGTATAGTGATCCGGGGAACCCAGTGGTAACCATAGAAATCAATGTTGTTGCCTTACCTAACACATTGATTGATCTAGGGGAAAAAATAAATGTGATGTCAGTAAACACTATGAAAACACTGCAACTAGATCACTTAAGACCTACACAAACTTTGCTAGAGCTTGCAGATAAATCAGTCATCACCCTAGCGGGAAGTTTAGATGGCATAACAATGACATTGGCCTCTTGGGAATACCCTGTGGATTTCTTGGTAATCCATCCTAAATCCCCCAAACCAGGACACCCTGGCCACTGATGATGCATTCATCAGTTGTCGATCTGGAGAAATGACAATTTCCAATGGCACTCAAAGACAAAAACTTATCCTGTTTCCCCCGCCCAACCAACCACTGAAATTCCTCTCTGGTTGGAGAATCCTTATGGGGAGGAGGACTGTACTCATCCCTTGTTGACACTTGAACAAGTAAAAGGAGTACAAGAACACTCTGAAGAAAAAATCCTAAGTCTATTCTTGGCTACTTCGACATGCATTGACTATCCCCAATCTTTCCCTAACTACACACACATCTTTAGCCCTGAATTTCAAGAAATTTGGCACCCTTCCACTTCTACAATATCCACTCTTTCACAAGTAGAGGAAGGGAAGGAATCTACTATCCAAGCTGTTGAAATCATTCATGGGAAGTCCTTATATATCAATGCCAGCCTAGAAACATATCAGCAACAAAAGTTGGTACAAATGATTCAAGGGAAATTTGATGCGTTTGCATGGGATTACTCTGACATGAAAGGGATACACCCAGATACCTGTATGCATCATATTTACACTAACGATCAGATCAGACCTGTCCAACAGCCCCAGAGAAGAATGAACCCGGCCTTGAAATATATAGTAAAAGAAGAACTCCAAAAACTCCTACAAGCCAATTTCATTTACCCTATATCAGATAGCAAATGGGTCTCCCCATTAGTTATTGTACCAAAGAAAAATGGGAAATGGAGGATTTGTGTGGACTTTCAAGAACTAAACAAGGCCACCTATAGGGACTACTTCCCTTTACCTTTCATAGATCAGGTCTTGGATACTTTATCTAGGAAGAAGTACTTTTCTTTCTTGGATGGGTTTAGTGGTTACAAGCAAATACAAATTTCACTAGAAGACCAGGATAAGACCACATTCACCTGTCCTTGGGGAACCTATGCCTATAGGGTTCTCCCATTTGGGTTATGTAATTCCCTTGCTACCTTTCAGAGGGTCGTCTTGGCTATTTTCTCTGATTTTACCAATGATTGTGTGGAAGTCTACATGGATGACTTCACGGTATATGGGGATGATTTCCAGCAGGCATTGGATAATTTGAAGAAGGTACTGGTTAGATGTAAAGAGACCAACCTCTCACTCAGTCATGAAAAATTGAGAATATTGCTTACTGAAGGAATTGTTCTAGGTCACCACATCTCTGGTACAAGAATAAGAGTGGACCCTGCCAAAATCAACATTATTTCCCAAATTAAGATCCCTAGTTCACAAAAGGAAATCAGAAGTTTCTTAGGGCATGCCGGCTACTATAGGAGGTTTATTCAAAATTTTACAAACCTAGTTGCCCCCCTTTTCAAACTATTAATGAAAGATGTTGAATTTTGTTGGGATGAGCAATGCCAAATCTCCTTTGAAATCTTAAAAACAAAACTTTCAAGTGCCCCTACTTTGAGAGATCCAAACTGGTCTCTTCCTTTCCATATCTGTACAGATGCCTCAGATACCGCTTTGGGATCTGTATTAGGACAAAGGGAAGGGAAGATTCCTTATGCTATATACTTCATTAGTAAGAGCCTCTCACTTGTTGAAGCAAACTATACTATCACGGAGAAAGAATTTTTATTAGTAGTACATGTCATCAACAAGTTTAGACACTATATAACAGGATACGAAGTTTTTGTGCACACTGACCACTCAACTATCATATTTCTAAAAAATAAACCTGTTACAAATGCTAGAGTAACTAGATGGTTGTTGTTACTACAAGAATTCAATATCACTATCATAGATAGGTCTGGAAGAGATAACTTGGTTGTTGATTTCTTGTCTAGGCTTATCCATACTGGTGACAGTACTCCAGTAGATGATGATTTTCCGAATGAGAATTTATTTGCCATTTCTACTTTCACCCTTTGGTATGCATACGTAGCCAACTATTTGGTAACCGACAAGCTGCCTCAAGGTATGACATTCAAAGAAAAACAGAGAATCGTCCAACTAAGTGCCAATTATATGTGGCATGAGGATACCCTATACCGAACGGGACCTGATTTGGTAATCAGAATATGTGTCCGGGAAGATGAAATGCAGGATATCTTCAGAGCCTTCCATGATGGCCCATGTGGAGGCCACTTTGCTGACAAAAGGAAAACTTACAAAATCCTACAATCTGGCTATTATTGACCGACTATTTTCAAAGATGCAAAGAAATACGTGGCCAGTTGTAATGATTGCCAAAGAATGGGAAAACCTACATCAGTCGACGAAATGCCACTCCAAGCCCAAGTAGTAATTGAACCCTTTGAAAAATGGGCCTTAGATTTTGTAGGACCTATCAATCCCATGTCCCGAAGAAAAAAGTACATATTAGTTTGCACAGACTATGTAAAAAAATGGGTAGAAGCCAAGGCCCTATATTCAACTAATGAACAATCTTTTGTAGACTTTCTCTTTGAGGAAATTTTCACTCGTTTCGGGGTACCTCGGGAAATAGTCACTGACCAAGGGACACAATTCACCTCAAATTTGGTCAAGGCTCTTACCAAACAATACAAGATCAAACACAGAAAGTCTTCTCCCTATCACCCCCAAGCCAATGGCCAAGTGGAATCGACCAACAAAGTGATAGAGGCCATCCTCACTAAGACTGTTCAGCTGCATCACAAAGACTGGGCTGATAGGTTTCCTGAGGCCTTGTGGGCCTATTGAACAACCTGGAGAAATGCAATAGGCCATACACCTTATGAGTTGGTGTATGGGAAGCAGGTACTACTGCCCATAGAGTTTCAGGTAAAGACCTTCAGAACTGCCATGCAATTAGGAATGGACCTGAATGAAGCTCAAAAACAGAGGCTATTACAATTGAAGGAGCTTGATGAGATAAGATAGGATGCTCTACAAAGAACCACCCTGATACAAGAACAAAGGACCAAATGGCACGACAAGTACATTAAAAAGAATTCCTTCCAGCTAGGTGATTGGGCCCTCCTATATGATAACAGATTCAAAAATTCTAAAGGTAAATTGTCTACGAGATGGATGGGGCCCTATGAGGTTGATACAGTCTATGACAATGGTGCAGTAAGGATAAAGACTATTGATGAAAATCAGACTTCCCTTGTTGTAAATGGGCATCGAATGAAGTTTTATCACAAACCTCTGTCAAAGGAGGATTTTGTCAAAAATGTTCTTCAGACTTTCGAAATGCAACTGGTAAGCAAGAGGGTTTCTGATCCGGATTATTTTCGGCACGAAATGAGAGCGGAGATATAATACAGAAATGCCCATAGATATTGCAGATATTCAATCATATAACAGAAATGTATCAGAGATGCAACCATAAACATAGATATACAGTAATACATGATTTCTATTAATCAAAGAAATGTACAGAGACTGTAAAAATACAGAGTGAAAGACTCGCTAGAATGGTGGCAGCTTATCTCTGAGAAGAGATGTGACGGCTACTCACATTCGCAAGAAGATGATTACAATGAGGTTCTAAAGTCCCTTTTACAATAAACGGGAATGCCAAAAGTCTTAGACATCCAAAAACCTAACCCTAGGAGATGAAGCGCCAAAAGTCATGTGGGCCCCGTTTGGGTAAGTGAGTACATCAACTTCCCGAGGTCGTAACTTTTGCATACGATCTCCGTTTTAGGCGTGTGATAGCTCATTGGAAAGGTATCGTCAAGGAGATTCATTTTGGGGGCTCAATCATGCCATTGGCTATCATTGAGAACCTCGATCTCGAAAAAACCTTCATTTAGGCCCTCAAAATGGCCCCGGAAGTTAAAACCTGCTAAAAATAGTAAATTGCCAAAATTGTCAGAAAACAGTTTTGAGCCAGTCGGAAAAGGTGGGTGGCCACCGATATCCACCTGGATCAGTTTCTCCTCCTGTTGACCTACCATAGTAAGTTCAAATTGTATAAATTCATTTTTTGTACATAAGTGTGTCATGAGATGACGTTTTTTTTTGGGGGGTGTAACTAACAAAGGCAAAATAAAAATTGGTGGTGTTCCCATGTAGATAAACAAATAAGGAGGACAGCTACCAGAGAGAGTCTTCTTTAAGTTTTTCAGACTCTTTAAAATTGAAAATAACGGCGAGCAGGAACTGGCCCGGGCTCGATAAAAATCCACGGGACAGTATAGAGAGTCTTCTTTAAGTTTTTCAAACTCTTTAAAATTGAAAATACTGGCGAGAAAGAACTGGCTCGGGCTCGATAAAAATCCACGGGACAGTATAGAGAGTTTCCTTTAAGTTTTTCAGGCTCTATAAAATTGAAAATACCGGCGAGCATTAACTAATCTGGGCTCGATAAAAATCCACAGAAAAGTAGTAGTTAGGATTATTATTGTATTGTAATAAAAGAGGAAATGCCAGCAAAAGCGTGGTCACCTTGGTTCCAGAAGAAAAGGAGTTATGTCATCTCAGTCACTGGTCATTACAGAGTACCCTCCTATTACAAATCTTTCCTGCATTATTCCTCTATAAACTTTGGCAACTACATGGTTTTTTAGATGAATTTGACCACAAAACACCAGTTATTCCTATAAATCATTGTCACCAGAATCAGTGTCAAGATTTTTAAGCTGTAGAAAAATGTTTATTTTTGTGCTTATCTCACATCAATGATCACCTCTATGTACAAAGGGCCACCCCTGTACCAAATCATCTCGTTGTGCATATCCGGTACTAGATCATATCCAGTATAAAAGAAGGGACCCTGCGTTATTCCGATACTAATTACCAATTTTACACACAGGTGATCTGGCACTCAGGTAATCCGGTACTCAGGTGATCCCGTACCAACTACAAATTCTACACACAGGTGATCCGGTACTCAGATGATCCCATACCAATTTCAACTCAGCGCCCAGGCGATCTGGTACTTAGATGATCAGGTACTGGTAAGAATATGACGGGTAACTTTCATCATGTTTCCAAGTCGTTGTCCACTTATTAGTGCTAGTACATACAGATTCGACACTTTTTTTCATATTATTTAAAGGAATTAGACTAAATATGCATTTAGAACATCTGATTTCTCTTGGATCATGGCGTACCCTTGTTTTGTCATGAATCTCTGTATAAATCTTAGACCTCACTTCCGTGAGGAGGAAGTTTCCTATGAAATATCAAGAGTGCAAAGTCACGATGTCTTTTACCGGATCAAACTCATACTCCCTCTATCTATCTGGTAAATAAACCCCATGATTCGTTGTCGTACTATATGAGACGACACGAACCACAAATCACAGCATATCGAGTAATGATCCCAGCCGATTTCATATACATGAGTCCCGATCATAACGACCACATCCTTCCGTGAATATCGTCTGACACCAAGCTTCCCACGAATCTGGGAACCGTTAGTAGATCCGACCTACCTCACCATATCATCATGAGTATCGACGTGACCATTGTAATCTACACTCCCATTCATAAACGCTCTTCTGGATGGCTCTGCCATCCAGATGAGCGTTATTTACCGTTGTTGTCACACCGTCTACAGACACCCTATGCCTTTGTATCCCTTGCATGTTTTTCCCAACCGATACTCTATCATTTGGTACTCAATCCTCGACCCTATGTCCATGCTTTATCCACCCGAGAGAATTGTTTAAGCTAGCATGGGGGTCGACAGGCGTGAGCCCATATTTAAAATATAAAGAGAAACAACAGAATATCAGGCTTGTAAGAAAAAATATGAACAGGCAGGGTGGGTGCCATTCTTGGAGAAATTTAAAGGTCATCATGAGAGAATTTCTCTCATCTTTGCGCAGACATATGATGGAGAAAATGTGTAGCATGGGGATGTGAATTTAACAATTACAGAAGCCACTATAGCAGAAGATACGGGTCTCCCGATAGCTGGACAAAAATACTTCAAGAGAGTGATCGTTGACAAAAAGCTCTGTCAAAAATTCCTCAAGCCAGAACATCACAACCCCGATTGGACCAAGGGAGTCCCTCGAAGTTACATCAAAGAGGAATATTGGACGATGCTTTTAAGTCTGTAGAAATTCCTCACCTACGAGGGAAGGTATGTCGTGACCTTAATTTATCATTTAAATCTTTTATCGCATTTTGAGGGAGGACCACAGATTAATTTTCCCCACTTTTTATGGATGAGTTTAAAGAAAATGGCAAGAGGGGTGAGGTCAGTTTCCAAGAAACCTGAGACTAGCCTTTATCATCATGGTTTAATCAAACTTCTGGTTGTTCATGCTTTAAAAACACAAGGTTTTAGTTGGAAGCAGTTACTCCAATAGAGTTTCACTCAAGAAAAATCCAAATCGGTTAAGACACAGGAGGTAGGGACACACAGTGAAGGCTCAAGCAGAAAAGCAAAGAAAGACAGAAAAATGACATCAGAAGGTAAAGAAGACACTGCTATGCCCAACTCATCTCAGCCCATTGAGAAATCAATGACAGAAAATTATGTTGTAGGGGAACCTATTATATCAAGAAAGAAGACAACCACTCAATTCCAGAGAGTGAGTCCTACCTCGGTTCAAAGGAGTAAAAGACGAGAAGAAGGCTCAGAACCGGGTGGTCAATCGGATAGCATTCCTGAAACAATTGTGGAAATGTCATCAGAACCAGCCTATCAAATAGGAAAGACCCCTAACTTCCATTTACAAAGCAAGAAAAAGTCTGCACAAGCTAAAGCGTCTAGCTCGGTCCTGTGCCCTAAAGACCAATGATCACAGAATAAGAAACAAAATAAGGAGGAGACGAATCAACATGAGATTTTACTAGAGCCAATTGTAAAACCCCCTCCGAAATCCTCTAAAGAATTAAAAAGTATTTCTGAAGTTACTCGGCCTTCCCAAAACTCAGCTGGTGAACTGAAGGAGACCGCTAAGGTGACAAGTAAAAACAAAAAGAAACTAGAAGGAAAGGAGGCACAAGTTTCGGAGCCCACGCCTCAATCTTCCAAGATAGGAATACGGGTTTGCCAGCAGAAGAAAACCCTAGAATTTACAATTCAAGCCTGCAAGATAAAAGTCAAGTCAACACAGGAGGAACAGGTGTCCAGGCCTACCCCTATCAGTAAATCTAAGAAAAGGAAATTGTTTTAAGAAACTCCTACCCATGTCAGCAAGTCTAAGAAAGCCTCGTTGCCCATATGCAGGACCACCAGAAGTACGGCCAAACAGGCGATAACTCCAAACATACCTTCTCCTCAAAGAGAATATATGGATATTCCAAGTTCTCCAGAAAAAGAGAGTGGTTAGGGAGCTACCACAAGAGAAACAGAAGGACTGGTAACAATAAGTGAGATGGAAAGGTTGGTAACAGAGACTTTGATGGATTTGAGGAAACGAAAAGAATCTCAAGAGGTGGTAACTCAGGAAACACTCACACCGAGTCCAGGCAAGTCCCTGAGCAGACGAAAGATGATAATAAAGGCTTTGAGGAGTCTGAGGAAAGAAAAATAGGCTCAAGAGATGGTGGCTAATAAAGTACTCACACAAAGCCCAGACAAGTCCCTGAATGAACAAACATTATTAACAGAAATTGAGAGATTGAAGCAAGAAGTTGAAGAATACAAAATACTGGGCAGGCATATCAAGGCAGAGAATGCGGAATTGAAAGAGTAGCATGCATAGGTCTCTACCAAACTTAAAAAGGTATTGTGATTGATCCATTACACTAGGGTGATCAAGAAATAATTGAAGAGTGAAGTTTCTAGTGTTAACATCTTGCAATCTGAGGAATGACAGAGGAGGGTCCAATTGTGCAAAAACAATTTGGGTATCAGTTTTTGATAACGTTGCATGAGGACATGCAACACCTTCAGCATGGGGGAAATGTTGAGTCTCTATTTTGACATAGATAATGCCCTATCTTACCCTATATCTAAGCCTTTTTGCCTCTATTATAAACCTATACTAGACTACTTCCCCCCAAAATGCATGCCTAGTAGCTATGTCATGTCTACAAGAGGTAGTTGATGATTTAAAGCATGTTTGTTTAACTTTCTTAAATTAATTCGATTGAAAGTGTTTTATTTTGTATAGTACTAATGATTTGATTTATGAGAAGTCTATCCGGCACTACCAGACACAGTTTTAATCCGGTACCAAATCCATTCTGGTACCTAAGACAGTTTTAATCCGGTACCAAATCCATTCTGGTACCAAGACGTGTGCTATTTCGGTACTACCTGCTCTGCTCTATTCCGGTACTAGACTCGCAACTGTGTGCAATCCGGTACCAGAACCTATGTTTCTAGAATGCGCCAGTTGGACCTGAATCATGGTGAATATTTCGAGAAGACAGTTGGATATAAGCGCCCGAGTCAGTTTTCCAGTTTCAAGGGACTCCATCGCTCATGCACTTTGTGTCATGAGGATGGAGTCGATTCCTAAAAATTCGATGTAAATCTTAAATGTGAAATTTCTCAAACTATTTAATGTTTATCCATAGATATTGATAGTATCAGCTTACCTTATATAAGGAATGTTGTATAGATGATAGGGGAGGATAATAGCGAATGTAAAAAGTATATTGTAAGAATCAGACAATACTTATCATTATCATGTATGAAGTAAAAGACTGTTGATCCAATTTATCAGCTGAATTAATACAGAAGATATTTTATGTCAATCCTTGGATGTGAGTGAAAAGTTTTAGTCTGTTACTTTCTTAAGAGGTTCCTTGTTGGTTCGGCAAGGGTCCACCGCCCCAACTAAGGTAAACCTCCTTGTATACGTTATGTGTGTTTGTGTGGATAGTTTATAGCAGTGTGTGTGTGATTGGTCTTTACTTCATTTCCAAGATTGAGAATTGAGTTAATCATTTTGGATTGGTGTGAATAATCAAGTGTTAGATCAAATAGAAATTTCATTCTCATATGTTGAAGGTAGCTATTTCATAATTCGAAGTGTGGGACTGATATTTTGAGTTTATGACTGTAGTAGACCTAGTATCGCAAGGGACCAGGAGACTTTATATTTCATATTCATGTTCTGTAATAAAGTCTTTCAGCTATAATGAACTTCCCTTGTGTTGGTTTGATTGAATTACATGAGGTTGAAGTTGGCTTTTGTTTCGAGAATGACTGGAATTGATTGTTTTAATTGCTACATGAGACAAGTTTCTTAAAGTTCATCTTTTCAATTCAAGCGCCTGAAATGAACAGACTTGTTTCTCTAGGACAACATCTCTTTGATTGACTGTTTGTTTAAGTTTCATTATCAGTTTTCTCTTCTAGGTTCAGAGGATACGTTTAAGTATTTAGAAATCTTAGAAATAGGATTTTTATGTTATTAATTATTTCCTATACGCAACAGACTTAGGTAGGTTACTTGTTCTCGGCACATATAGTGTAACGACTCTTTTGATTACGAATCTCGGATTGACATTTAAATGAGTGTGAGATATAAATTGGACATATTTACGCACCAATAGTGTGCGTAGGGTCTCTGGCCTTCTTGGTCTCTGAGGACTAAATTTCCTCAGCCACAAAACTGCCACGGGTTGGAGATCGCTAGTTCAAGCACCACCAATTTCCACGACCAAGCTACGACAGATTTTTTAAGCCTTAGTTTCAAAATGTTTCTGGAGCTAAGGGGTACTCCAAAGAATGTATTAAATATGACTTGATTAATCCCCTGATGGTCATTACCATAATTATCACTCGTGAAGGTAGATACTTTGTTTTCAAAGCTTGCCATTTTCGTCTATTAGCTCATTTCCAATTTAATAAGCCTCTGAATTTTCCTTTCTAATTCTTGAAAATTCTTGAGAAAATGTCTTCCCAAGTATGAAATAATGTGGCCAATCCTCATAACAGTCTATTCCATCACAACCTCATCAAATTGCTTGTCATAACCGAGTTGACAAAACATGGGAAGACATGGGATGAATTCCTCTATCAATTTTCAAATTAATCCCCATCTCACAGTCAAGACCATCAAGAAATCACTTGATTTTGGGGTTGTTACTCCATCCAAGCCTGATTCTCCAAAGACTCCAAACCCTCCCACTCAAACTATCTCTCTGTCTGAACAAAAGACCAAGAAAATTGTTGATTCCTCTTCAACCTCATCGGGAAAGAAAACTGAAAATCCTATTGATAATTCTCCGATGCCCTCAACACCTATTGATCCTCAACCCAAAAAGTTACAAGAGTCAATTCAACAAGATTTCCCTCTAGTACCTACGAATAGAAGAGGAGCCAATTGGTTCAAAGGGGGATATTTTTTAAAAAGTACCCGAAGTGCAAGTGGAAAGCCTAATGTAAAACCCCCAAGCACTTCAGATCCTATCCAAGTATCCTCTGATCACGAAAGCCCCTATAAAAGACTCAGAGAAGTTTCTGCAGAATAGTTGGAGCCCGGTAGAGTAGCAAAATATGAACCTATTCCCTCTCACGAGCACTCTGTTACTCCTACCTCACAGATGCCTACATCATCTTCCAAAGCTGATAGACCCTCTACATCCATCAAGGGATCCAAGCCCTCCTCTGAAACATCTGATCATACTCCAGTTATTGAAAAATTACAATAATAAAATGTTCAGTTGCTTCAACAGTTGGAAGAGAGAAAGACTATGGATAGGCTTCTCCACCATGACAATGTAGTATTACAAGCAAAAGTGAATTCTCTCCATTGATTGGTTGATTAGATGACCAATGAAAATCGTAGACTCCGGGAACAATTGAAACATCGTAAGAGGCACAAGACAAAGTCTTCAGGACAAGAAGGAGAAGCTTCTAAAGCTAATCCACCCCCTCCTTAGCATGTCTACTCATGTTGGGTGATTCATTTTTGTTTGTAGTGGGATCTAAAAATCCTTAGGCATGGGGGTAATGTTGGGCTCGTATTTTGATTGTTTTGTTGCAATGGTTGAATCATTTTTTCATTGATATTATATATGCTATTGACCATTTTGAAGGAGTTTTCAAAGGATTTTATATCAATTCATCATGGATTTATACCAGGTATGTTTAATCAATGTTTTACAATGATTTTGAGCTAAATTCAGTTTGATTTGATGTTTATAAGGATCTAATGCATGATCTGTGTGTAACAAGGTGAATTCGCAGTCTGATCCTCCATCTGGTACCTCCTCTGACACTTCATCCAGCACCCCATCCGGTATGCAATCCGACATTCCATTTGGCACGAGATCCAACACTCGAAGCACAGGTGAGTTGGTGGTTGGTACATTGGCGGCCTGTGATCGGAAAATCGACGACCTAGGTTTTGTGCCCCCTTGTGGCCTCCAGCTACATAGCTCATGACATATCATATTAGGCAGTTATGCTAATCACTGAGTGGCTCACGGATTTTCTAGAAGCCAAAGTGGTTAGAGCACATTTAATGGAATTTCCATTTTTAGAGGAGTTCGACCCTTCCAATAGTTGACCTATCGAACTGTAATTCATCTATAAATACCACTAGCAATGGCAAGACCACAGACCAAATTTTAATAAGATGTTTCATTGTGTAATTCAGACATATTTTGCAAACTTGTGTTCCAAGACTGCGTTTTTTTAGTTAATGACATAATTGTGTTGATTTGAGCATGTGTTTCGCTATTGAAGAGTAGCCACAACCTGCTGGGGGGGGCACCAGTGGTCTAGGTGACTTTATAGATAGATATATCATGTGTTTCATTTTCTTAGTTATAATTTACTTCATTTCTTTGATGTATGTATTTTGTAGTTTTAAACACTGTGCATGTTGTTTGTAATTCAATTGTCTAATTCATCTTTTGCAGATTGCTTATAGGAGTTGGTTATTTTTCATGCTATGTCTCTTATTTCTTAACAATTGGCTTTCAGGCTACTAACTTAGATGATGTACTAAATTTTTAAATTGGTTTTTGCAAATTAAAACAAAGTAGTATTTAAAACAGAGGATTAGTGTAGACATAGTTTCTTTTGCAAGCTTCGATTGATAAATAATTGCAAGTTTTATTAGTTGTAATTAAGCTAGATTTAATTCTCAGTTCAATTATGTTTTCATGGATCTATTTGGTTTATTAATCTTATTTTAGTATGCTAGGATAAAAACAGATTTTGGGATTATGTTTGTAAAAGCATTCTAGTTTGAAATCTGAGTTTTAATGATAGGATTAGCCCAGTTTAATTTATAAAATCTCAGTTATAGATTTGAATTGAAATTTTAATTAGAAGATTGGATTTGAATTAAGATTCTTAGTCATAAGTTTATAAGTTTGTAAATTTGCTTGAGTTATCATAAGAGTGTGTTTGAATTAGTATAAGAGTGTTTTTAATCATTGATGATTGATGCATGAAATTTAGAGATCACATGGATTTTCAGGATACTTAGTGTTGCTTCTATGATGGCAAAGCTTTTGTTATATTTCTTGATTCACACTTTCCATTTCTTTGTAGAAGTCAGCATTGAATTAATCCCTCTTGATATATCATTAATAGTCAGATGTCATCGTGATGTTATTCAACATCGAAGACATAATCATCATATTTGAATTATCTTTTCCTGTTATTGCAAATTAAGAATAGTTTTGATTAATTAAAATCCGAATACAATCATGATGCTTTTTTATTAAGTAGGTTAAAATTTCTCCTTTGCAAAATAGAAATGATTATGAGTTTTGTTTTAAGAATAGAGTTTACTTGTTAAAATAGTTTTGATAGGTCAGTTGTTTGTTTTCTTATTTGCTTAAAGATAAAATATCAAAAATAATTTACTTTTTGTTGCTCATTAGGTTGAATAGATTAACTTGTTTAAAGTAGGTTATGATTTGCTTCTTTAGAAATAATCCATCGATCCATTGTTGAAGCTGCTTAGGGTAAATAGTTCAAGATCATTAACGGGATTTTCTAATTGATAAAAATGAAAGAGTAATTTCTTAAGTAGATTAATCCTTAGATAGACCATCCCCTTAGATAGACAATACTTCCATTATATTTTCTGCCTTGTCTCATACAGTGCCAAAACTCTAAGTTTACTTACCCCGGGTTGACAATTTAATTGAGGGATTTAGTGCATATAGAATACTCATCAAGGATGTTGATGATTCCCCTTATGGAGATCTACCCAAAGTAGATGATCATACCTCTCCCTTTGATCCCTCAGAAGATGAACCACTTATCTCCCCAAATTCACTCATTGGTATCTCTGCTCCTCAAACTCTTAAATTAATTGGATATATCAAGCATGGTAAAGATATAGAATCCTCATCGATAGTGGTAATACCCACAATTTTATTCATCATTGCATTGCCTAAGAGACCATGTGTTATATGTGTTCCATCAACAATTTTCAAATCATGATTGTAAATGGTGGTTCCATGAAATGTGGGGGGAATTGTGAAAATGTGCACCTACATATTGCTCATTACCACCTAAAATATCATATGTTTTCTATTGACATGGGTGGTTGCAACATTTTCCTTGGTGCTAAATGGTTTCACACACTTGGACCCATCACCATGGATTTCAAGGATTTAACCATACTCTTCCAACATGATAGAAAATTGTATCTGTTCCAAGGAATCACGACAGGATCCCTTGAGATCATTAGTTCCCACTGAATGGGGAAACTACTAAAAAAAGTTCACTCTGGAATTGTTTCACAACTCCATTCTATTCAATAAATTGAGACCCCCTCCCCTATTGTTCATACCGACATAAATGATCTCCTCTCTAAACATCAATTTATGTTTGACACCCCACAAGGATTTCCCCCTTCCCATGGTGCCCATGATCATTCCATTTTCCTTGTCCCTGGAAATCTTCCTCCCAATGTTCATCCTTATCGTCACCCCTTTTCCAAAAATAATGAAATTGAGAAAATTGTTCAAGAATTACTAGTGGCGGGTGTTATCCATCCTCGTACTAGACCTTATTCCTCTCCTTTTTTCATGGTACTCAAGAAATAAGGCACCTATCACATGTGCCCTGATTTTAGAGACCTGAAAAAAATTACCATCAAAGATAAATTCCCCATTCCTATCATTGTTGAACTTTTGTATGAGTTGAGTGGTGTTCAGTTCTTTACCAAACTTGATCTGTGATTTGGATACCACTAAATACTTATGAAAGAGGCCAATATTCCCAAAACTACCTTTCAAACTCATGAGGACCATTATGAGTTCTTGGTCATGCTCTTTGGCCCGTGTAACTCACCCTCCACCTTTCAAAGTCTCGTGAATCATGTATTCCGCACCTTCCTCCGTCATTTTATCTTAGTTTAATTTGATGATATCCTCATATATAGAAAAACTTGGCAAGCCCATGTGTCCCATGTGGATCAAGTATTACACTTATTGTCCAAGCACAAACTCTTCCTCAAATAGTCTAAATGTGTTTTTGGAGCTCCTGAAGTAGAATACATGGGCCATATTTTTGGAAAGGATGGCTTCCATGTGGATCCTCACAAAATCCCATCTATGAAGGATTGGCCCCATCCTAAAACTTTTAAAATTTTACAAGGTTTCCTGGGTTTAATGGGATATTATCGAAAGTTTGTTCGAAATTATGGAAAAAATGCAGCTTCCCTCATTGCTCGCATTAAAAAGAATGCTTTCAGTTGGACTCGATCAACATCAAATCAATCCTTCCAATCCGTGAAATAAGTTGTGTGCACGACTCTTTTTTTATCACTTCTCGACTTCGCTAATACTTTTGTCCCGAAATGTGATGCTTCAAGGAAAGGAATTAAAGTAGTCCTCGTGTAAGATGGAAACCCTTTGGCTTTCACTAGTAAAAAACTCTCTAAGTGACATTTTGGAAAATCCACCTATGAAAAGGAAATGATGGTTATTTTTCCTGCAGTGGATCTCTAGCATCCTTAATTTTTGGGGAAATACTTCCAAATTAAAATTGATCATCGTATCCTCAATTATTTTTTGAACAAACAATTTCATCCCCCGAGCAACAGAAATGGGTGACCAAGATGTTTGGTTATGATTATGAGATCATTTACAATAAGGGAAAATAAAATGTAGTTGTTGATGCTCTTTCAAGGATATATGAAGAAGAAGGGTCTCTCTTTTCCCTCTCTTTCATTGTAGCATATTGGTTACAAGTCGTTTTCTAGGAATGGTTCCAAGATCCCAAAAATTCTCGCCTGATCCAACAATTGCAGCAAGATCCACAAGCCTCTTCGGGATACACTTGGCACAATAAGGAGATTTTCTATAAAGTTCACCTATATTTAAGTAAACAGTCTCACCTTAAATCCATTGTACTCTCTGAAGTTCATGCTTCAAAAACACTAAGGAATTCAAGATATCACAAAATATATGAAAAGGTGAAACATTTTTTTTTCTAGGAAGGAATGAAACATGACATCCGCACCTTTGTTCCTGAATGTGATACTTGTCAACACAATAAGGGAGAGACTATAAAATATCTAGGCACACTTTAACCTATCCCTATTCTACCTGTTATATGAACGGATATTTCTATGGAATTCATTGTGAGACTACCAAAATCGAGCAATAAATCGTTCATCATGGTTGTCATCATTCGCCTTTCCAAATATGCTAACTTTTGTTCCCTCCAACACTTGTTCACCACATCCATGGTGGCTCAAATTTTCATGGATAATATCTTCAAAATCCATATCATGCCCCACTCTATTGTCTCCAACCATGATCCAACTTTCACCAGCAACTTTTGGAAAGAATTGTTCAAGCTCCAAGGAACCCAATTGCATCTCAACACGATCTATCATCCCTAGATGGATGGTTAAACTAAAGTTGCCAACAAGTGTTTGGAAACATATTTGATATGTTTCACATCTAACTGACAAACTCAATGGGATCATTGGTTACCACTAGATGAATGGTGGTACAACACAACTTACCATGCTACCACTCACATGACTCCCTTTGAAGAAGTCTACTGTAAAAATCTACCTTCTACCCTCTCCTACCTACTAGGTGTATCCAAGGTTCAAGACATCGACAACACACTTACAGTATGAGTTTCCATTCTTTGCAACCTCAAAGAAAATTTGGTCATGGGTCAAAATCACATGAAGCAACAAGAAAATCAGGGTCATTCAAAGCATTAATTTGATAAAGGGGACCAGGGGATTCTTCGCTTGCTACCTTTTAAAAAAAACTCACTCAAAGTTGAACACTTTCATAAAATCTCTCCCAAGTTTTATGTCCCTTATACAATTCTCAAGTGTGTGGGGCCCTTGGTCTACAAGTTAGCTCTCCCCATTCACTCTAAGCTCCATCTTAATTTCCATGTCTCTTGCTTAAAGAAAGTGATTGGAACCAACTTCCAGACTCAAACTAGTCTCCCTAAATTGGATGAAGAAGGATCCATTTCGTTGCATCCTCAAGAAGTCTTGGACCACCGCAAGCATCATCTCCATCAACACACCATCAAGGAAGTTCTAGCTCATTGGAAGAACAAACCGCTAAAATATTCCACCTGGGAGTCGGCTACCACTATGCAACCTTTTCCCCATCTCACACCTTGAGGACAAGGCTTCTTTTCAAGGGGGAGGGTACGTTAGGGACCTAACCTCCATAACCCCTCAAGTAGGTAGATTAATATGTTTTCTATGTAATAAAGTATAACATTAGTAAATAATACCTATGTAACAATGTGAATAGGTATAATGTAAGAAGACTTAATAGAATCTTATGCTTCTAGAAACATATTTCTCTAGAATGTTCTCTAGAAGATAGAAATAATATAAATAGGCATAGAAATAGTATTGAGAATTATTTTGTAATCAAGCTCTTCTCTATTGGAGGTTTCCCCCATGAAGAGGCAATTCAACTTATATTTATATCAATAAATATATCATTCATGGTGTCATTATTCTCTATATTTGTTGTTTCTGCTAGTATTTGTCATAATAATAATGTTCCTGCTTTGCATAATACATCCATGACCTTACACATAGCTTATCTGAGAATTTATGATACATTTGAAATCAAATCTTTCATAGCAAGGTTATGCAGATCTTGGATTTGAGCTAAACCTAGGTCTAATGGGAGTTGCAAGCAAGTAATATTTAAAGTTGTGCTTTAAATAAAAACAAGTAGTTCGATGATAGAGATCGAAAACTTCAATGGCAAGAAATTTGAGCTTTGGAAGCTTAAGATGGAAGATATCCTTGTAGATCAAGAACAATGGGCAACTATGAGTCCCGAAACAATTCCTACGGGTATGTCAAGAGAAGAATGGGAGAAACTCAAGAGAAGGGAAAGGAGTACGATTCGACTTTGTCTTGCATATTCAGTATTGTTGAATTTCTTAGGTGAAGACTTTGTAAATAAAATGTGGGACAAGTTGGGAAGCTTGTAGAAATTGAAATCCCTGGTAAACAAGTGGTTCCTTTAGAAGAAATTGTATCTTCTAAGGATGAGTGATGAGAGCTCAGTGAGATAGCACCTGAATGCATTAAATACTATAATAAGTCAATTATTGTTTGTGGATATTAAAATCACTAAGGAGGATAAATGTATTATCTTGTTGTGTTCTTTTCCAGACTCTTGGGATATGTTAGTCGTGGCTATAAGGAGTAATTCATTCGCATTAATTATTGAAGATGTAATTGCATATTTGTTTTCATAAGAAATGAGATGGAAGAACATGGAAGGATCGACCAAGAATGACTTGATAGTGAGAGGTTGACCAGTCGACAAAGATAAAGGAAAATTATTCAGTATAAATTCTAATCTGTAGGGTATATCTAAGTCCCCGGTTCAGTCGACGAGAAGGTATTGGAAATGCATTAAAGCTAGGAACTACAAGAGATATTTTGACTAATATTAGTCCAGGATCCAATGAGAAGCAATTGAATGAGATAAAGACTACCCCAAAAAAAGGAGGCGATGTGTATCTAGCATCGACCAATACATAGTCAGATCATGATGTTTGGTCGTTCAAATCAGGTGCATCCTTCCATATGACACCTCACAAAGAATGGTTCTATGAATATTAGAGATATGAAGGGGGAGATGTAATATTGGGGGATGAAATGACAACCAAAATTGTTGGATGAGGAAGACTCTGACTAATACTACAATATGGAAGCACCAAGGCCCTTCTAGGTGTGCTACATATTTCGGGTTTGGCAAGAAATATGATATATGTCAACAAAATGAATGATGTAGGAATGCACACTTTATTTCATAAGGATAAATGCAAGATGGTTAGGGGAGCAATGGTATTAATGAAAGGATTTCGGATTGGAACCCTATACAAGTTGCTAGAGAATGTCGACTCGACTGGATGCAACAACATTTTTGTTCCTAAAGTTTACTCAACTTTGATTAATCAACTAGACTTAACTCGGGCTAAGTTGATACAAACCGATTCAATTGTTCTTCGTCAAGTCAAACCGACCATGTTATGGAACTAGAGAATGGGATATATTGGCGAAAAAGGACTTCAAGCTATGCACAACAAAGGTATGATCGAAGGTTTTCTTGATTTTAATTTAGAATTTGATTTCAATGAACATTTCATATATGGAAAACAAAATTAGGTTATATTCCCATCTGGAGCTACAAGGAAAAAATGGATTTTGGAATTGAAACATAGTGACGAGTTTGGGCCTATACCAGTGCCTTCACTATGAGGATCTTTGTATTATGTTTCCTTCATAGATGATTTTTCCAGGAATACATGGTTATATTTCCCGAGGAAGAAATCAAAGGTTTTTGAGAAATTCAAAGAGTTTAAATATCTTGTGGAAAACAAGACAGATAAGAAGATCAAGGTGTTGAGAACTAACAATGAAGGTGAACTATGTTGAAAGGATTTTGAACAGTTATATAAGTAGTGTGGAATAGCACGCAAAAATACCACACCATATACCCCACAACAAAATGGAGTTGTTGAAAGAATGAACATGATGTTGATGGATAAGGAAAGGAGAATGCTTAGTGGTGTCAGGCTCGTACAAGAATTTTGGGTAGAGGTTGTCGACACTACAAAATATTTAGTAGATATGCCTCCTTCATCAACACTACTATAAACAATTCCATATGAGGTATGGTTTGTTAAGAAGACTTCGCAGTCACATCTTAGAGTCTTTGGCTATGATTCATTTGTGCATATTCCAAAGGAAAAGAGGAAGAAGTTGGACAATAAGGCAGTCAAGTGTATTTTCATCATATACAAGGATGGAATGAAACGATATAATTTGTGGTATTTTTTGTTGAGTAAAAAAGTGTATAGCCGATATGTGATATTTAGAGAATTTGAAACAACTTCCAAGTATGAATAGGTTCAAATGGAGAAAGAACCACATAAGGTGGTGTTTGAATTGAGGAACAAAGAACATGATTCACATGAAGTGGTGTAACAATATACTCTGGTTGTAAAGAGGTTTGAAAGAGTAAGGAAACCAACTTAAAGGTATATTCAGCCCAATTTCCTATATGCACTTGTGGTATCTTCCACTTACAAGGAGCCTAAGTCAGTTAGGGAGGCAGTTGAATTGACATAGGACAAAATCTAGAAGGATGCCATGGTTGAAGAAATGGAATCCTTGCAAACAAATGAGACATGGGATTTGGTAGAGATACCTAATGGAAGGAAACCTGTCATTAGAAAGGGGGTGTTCAAGAAAAAATTGAACATAGAAGGTCAAGTCAAGAAATTCAAAGTTCAATTGGTGGTGAAAGGATATTCTCAAGTTGAATTTGGTGATACTTTTTCCCCTTTTGTAAAATTAACTTCCATTAGAGTACTAATGTCTATGGCTGCAACATTTGATATTAAAATATAGAAAATGGATGTAAAGACAATGTTCCTACATGGGGACTTGGAAGAAGAAATCTACATGAAACAACCTGAAGGATTTGCAATAAGGAGAAAGAAAAAACGAGTGTGCAAATTGAAGAGAACCCTTTATGGTCTAAAGAAATCACAAAAGATGTGGTACCAAAATTTTGACACATATATCCTTAGTTTAGGATTTGTGAGAAGCAAGGTTGATCACTGTGTATATTCCAAGAAAGAAGGTGGTTGTTTCATATATGTAGCTTTTTATGTTGACGACATGTTGTTGGTCAAAAACAACATGGATGTAATAAAGGAGGTGAATATGCAGTTGTCCTCCAAGTTCAACATGAAGGATATCGATGCAATGAATTTCATTCTAGGAATGGAGATCAAAAGAGATCAAGTTGTTAGAAATATTTTGTTAAATTGGTGAAATTATATTGAAACGATATTGAAGTGTTTCAACATGTAGGATTGCAAACCAATTAAGGTAACAATTCATGTAGGAGTAAAGGTAAATGCTAAACCATTTCCAAAGACACGAGAAGAAATAAAGGACATGGCACATATTCCCTATGCTAGTGTCGTTGGTAGTTTGATGTATGTGATGGTATGTGTTAGAAAAACAGGACCACGGAGCAATAAAATAAAACAAATGCGGAAATAAAACACAGAAGATACACAATACAAGAGAGACACATATTTACGTGGTTCACCCAGTGTGGGCTACGTCCACCAGAGAAATTGTCAGGTCCTTTCTTTATTATTATCTAGCAAAATGAAGGGATACAACCTACAACAAAACCCGTTGTAACTTCCTCTTCTTTTTCTCACAGTCTCCTCTCTCAGAATACAATACTTGCCCCAACCTACATAGCCACAATACATTTCCCTCATAAAAGAGGGTTGCCTTCTAGGGCAAAAAACCCTAACATAATCTCTATCATTAGATCTGCGACCTTATAATGAACGGTCCATATTTACAATGAAATTACAATATACTTTTACAAGGCAATTTTTGCTTTGGGGGCTTCGCCCTCGAACCCCCGTTGGGGGCCCGCTTGCCCCCAGACCCCCCAGCCGGGGGAATAGCCCCTCCGGACCCCACAGAGGGGGTACCCCCCCTCTGCACTCCCCCGCGTGGAAGAGTGTACATACTTCTGGGGTGTAAATACTTCATGGAGTATAAACANGGCTGAAAGTAAAAGACCTCTAAATCAGGAAGATAATCAGGCTCCACAACCAACAATCTCCCACTTGGAGACTGATCTCAACAACTCCACCACTGTTGTATATGCTATACTTTGAACCTTCTTGGACCTGGAAAATTTCTCATCTTCATATTCATTCTTGAAGACCAACTGAAACTGAGCAAGAACTCAGTTTCTCCCTGGTTACTCCCTTTGTTAACATGTCTACGGGATTCTGGCTAGTGTGTATCTTTTCCA
>ML790059.1:723835-738377 GCA_009831015.1 Picea engelmannii
AAATGAAAATGTCTCCTTGGTATATATAGGAGACTAGGAGGTATAATTACAACTAATGGCCTAAAGCCGACATAAATAAAATAACATTACTAATATAACATGCCCCAATTAAGGGGTAATGAGCCAATATTAGGGCTTAACACATTGTTGCCTTGGGTCTATGAATAGATGTTCAGATATCATGTGTCAATAAAGAAGACAACAAGTGGGAGAATGTTGGGTTGTTATATTATTTTCAGTGAAAGAACAATCATTCGACTATCTAGTCAAGGTGGATCAATTGGGTGATGAATTGGTTTACAAGTCAAGTAGATTCGATTGTTAAGTTGAGGTCGAAGTGATCGACCAACAAATCAAAGGTCAAAGTTGTTGACTGGGAAGTCGAAATGTCAACCGACAGGAGGTCAATAGGAGGTGGAGTGGTAGCTAACTAAAGACCAATTGCAAGTCGACTAGTAGCTAAATGGTTGTCGAATGTAAAAGAATCCCACGATTTACAAGATTGCAACAAATCATTTGTGTGGACCTGTAAACATTTTTGGGTGCCATGATTTAGGGTTTTTCATGTTGTAAATCCTATAAATAAGGCACATTGTAATTGTAATAAGTTGATGTTAGATGAATATTTAGAAGAATTGTGAAGGTCATGAAGATGCAAGCCAAATTGGTTGCAAGGTTGTTCTTGTGTAAAGAAAGAGAGTAGGATGATGATTGTCTTAGGTGTAGACCAAGGTTAGTCATGTAAATATTTTTTTATGAATAAATAAGAAAAAAAAAGAGAAAGACACTCAAGGAAAGCTAGTTTTCTTGGTTAAGAGTTTCTAGGGTAAAATATCTATGTATTGTGTGTTTTTGTCATTTATTTTCCGCTTAAATCTATATTATATTTCATATTTGGTTTAGTGTATGGATTAGTTTTCTCTACATAAGGTCGACTAGTGGATATGTGTTCAAGATGTTTGATGGAGAAATAATTTGGATGAGTAAGGGACATATAGTCGTAGTATTGTCAACAATAGAAGTTGAATACATGACAACCACTCACGCAAGCAAATAATTCATATGGTTTCATCGATTGTGTTAAGGGATTGGGTTTGAGAAAAAAAAAATATGAAGATAAATTGCAAAATTCAAAGTGAAATATTCTTGGAAAAGAACCCATCTTACCATTCCAGGACGAATCATATTGATGTACAACACCATTTCATGAGAGACATGGTGGAAAGCAAGAAAATGTTGTTGGAGAAGGTACACACTTTGGAAAACATAGCAGACTCTTTGACCAAGTCTTTGAGTGTTGTGAATTTCTCTTGGTGTAGAGGGGAAATGGGCATTGTTTCCCTAGGTCTGTGAACATAAGTTCAGGTTCTCCTATATCAAAAAAGAAGACAACAAGTGGGAGAATGTTGGGTTGTTATATTATTTAGAGTGAAAGAACAATCAAACGACTAGCTAGTTGAGGTGGATCATTTGGGTGAATGTTTAACTGGAAGGATAAGTCGAGTTCATGGTTAGTTTGAGGTCAAAGTGATCAACTAGAAAGTCGAAGGTCAAAGTGGTCGACCGAGAATGTTTAAAGTCCAATTGACATGAGGTGGAGTGGCAACCAACTAGAGACTAACTGAAGGTCGATTGGTAACCGATTGGTAGTCAACTGTAACATAATCCTGAGATTAGTGATATTGCAGCCAATCATCTGCGTGGATATGTACCTATTTTTAGGTTCCATGATTTAGGGATTTTCATGTTGTAAAACCTATAAATAAGGTGCATTGTAATTGTTTTAAGTTGATGTTCATGTTGATGTTGCTAGTAGAAAATTGGTCATGTAGATGCAAGATGAATTGGTTGTAGGATTGTTCTTGTGTAAAACAAGAGAGTAGGATGATGTTTGTGTCTTAGTTTTAGACCAAGGTTAGTCATGTAACTCTTTATTCTATGAATGAATAAGACAACAAGAGAGAAAGGCGTTCAAGGAATGTTGGTTTTCCCAGTTAAGGGTTTCCAGAGTAAAATCTCTATGTACTATGTGTTTGTCATTTATTTATGCTTGAATCTATGTTCTCTTTCTTGGTTGGCTTAGTGTGAGGATCAATTTTCTTAACAGGTTTATGTATTGTATATCACCAAATAAGCACACATAAACTGGCTACTAGGTCTTTTCTCTCATTGCAGTTCTAAGTGCAAACTCCTCCTTCACTATTCTCCAATGGGAATGAAAGGGTGTTTATGTTTACAATGCATTGTTTCCGGACCAATTAGGTCACATGCACCATGTATTGTGAAAGGAAACCACAACAAATATGTTGGAGATAAAGTCAGCCCGAACTATTTATTCAAATCACCACAACACTTTCCATGTCTCTATATAGCCTACTCTCTAAATGTGTAGAACTCAACCTAGTGAATTTGTAATTGGTAAGTGTATTCTCCATCAACCAATAGAGTGATTAGCTTCCTCTATGTGGTGGTCTTCCATGGAATCTTGACTCAACCACAAGGAAATGGGAATGTAATTATGTGTTTGATATTGAGTTATATTGGTCATTTACTAATGCTTCTCACGACAAGAGTTTTATATGGCCCTCTAATTCCTGTGAAATTTCTAAAGGTCAAGATGCTAACGATAATGTTAACTTCCTATGGTATTTTGTCCTCTTATAGTTATACCATGCAAGGTTTGGATTCAAATCAATCTCATCTCAATGACATTCACTTTCCTTGATATGATCCCACCTCTAAGTATCAAGTAAATATTCTTAAACCTTACAATACCTATACTGGTCGACTCTTTCGTTGTGTGTCACACCTGTTTTCCTTATGATTTCCCTGGTCTGTTCATCATCCATCTTGATGGGGTCCATTGCTTCCTTCTGCTAGCTACTCTCCAGATCCTTCTCCATTTCTCAGATCTTTCTTAGTGCTTCCCCCAACTCCCCCATGTGTGCAAAGTGATCTAGTTATATGATTCCATGGTCATCATTCATTTATCATGTAATAGGAACTTGATCGACGTGTAAAGTGACATGATGTACCTCCCTCTGGGTCCCCTCAATAAATCCTTCTCTACAGAAGTATATGACTTCGTTGTGTCTACTGCAAATTCAGTAATAAACCCCGCAGTAATATTGTCTAACTAGAAGTCTACTACGTGCGTGAATTTGTTATTAACCATTTCCAATCGTGCAATATTTTCAATAGTCCACTCTACTGGCCTGATCTGATTAGTCATATGAGTATCCTTCAACCTTAATAACCACTCATGTAATAAATCTAGAAAATAACAGAAATATGCTTCATGCAAATCAATAAACACATACCTCTGCAGGTACTGGCGCGATGTGTACCTGGAACCCTTATTATCTTTCTGCATGAACTCCAACTGATTTATCTCTAACCATTCGTAGGATTCCATGGTCTGAACATCTCTTTCTACCACTACATATTCTTCACCAAACCCCTTCCAGGTTGTCCTTTTGGGTTCCATTCAAAAACAGAACCGTTTGTTGGATGTGTGGGTTGACCTGGGTTCTACCTTAGTTCTCCAACAAAACCCTTTTCACCATCATCCCTTCTGGTAAACCATAAGGCTACACCGCACACAGAGTGTACAACATAGTCTCACCCGAGATGGTTTATGTCTGACTGCAGGACGCAGGTGTCTGCAGTCATGGAAGGGATTGGAGGTGTTATTTTTACTATTGTTCTTCTATTTTAACATGTGTTCTTATCATAACATTCATCAGATCTATCATTTTATCCATTCAACAACATTTATTAGTGTGTGTTGTAAATAAACCCTAATATATGCATTCATCTAACCATTCATTCATTATAAAGAATGTAAAAAGAATACATTGCACATAAAGACACCATTTTATCGTGGTTCATCCCCCCTAGGCTACATCCAAAAAGATCTTCTGCTTATTTCTTTATTCTCAATTCAAAATAGCGCCATGCACATTACATGTGAGGCTAACCAACGTCACACCAAGCTCCACATCTTGCGACCTGACCCTCAGTTACATCTCAACATTGACTCCATATGAGCTACGTAGCTCTCAACAATACAAAACCTCATACTCAGAAAAGACTCTCCAAAAGTAAGGACACCAAAGATAGATTGATCTTATCATATGATGATTTCATTATCTATCCCCTATCTACCTCATACATCTTCTATTTATACTACAAAATGTGGGTAAAAACCCTTACATTGAAAAAAACACTAACCCTAAGCGAACTCCACTTGCCCACATTCCAACTGCCTTCCACATTCCAACTGCCTTCCGCGCAGTTGGTATTTATCCTTTCTTTGACTTCCTTCTTTCTCAACACACTGCTTCATTTTCCCTTTGTCGCACTGATCTTCCTTTTTTTCTTGTGTGCGCTGCTTCCTTTGGTCCATTCTGCCTCGCTTACTACACTTAATCCCAAAATTGTCTGCTCCAACAGGCCCCCAACACTAACTCATGGCTCGTCCCGAGCCACTCAGGTCTTGTGTTCCTCTTGCACTACTTTATCCAATGCATGAAACTTCTTTTCCAAATCTATCACTTTCTCCTTTTCTTGCGCACTCTTTTCTTCCAGTATCTCCACATCATGCACTGTCATGTGCTCTTTCAGCACTTCCCTGCTTTCTGCATGTGCCTATTCTAGTCTTCCTTTCTATGTTTCCAGTTCTTCTATCATTCTTTCAGCATCTTGCTGCAATGGCTCCAATTGAGCCTACCTTGCTTGTTTTTCTCCTTGTACTTCCTTCAGTTATGCTTGCAGGTTCTTCATTTCCTGCGCACTCTTCATCCTTTCTAGGATGTCCATTGCTTTCTTCCTCTGTTTTAAATCCTATACTTTTGTGGTCACCTTTTCCTATCTTTGATCTAGTTGTTGTATCCTCTCATCTTCTTCAAGGATGGTCCAAATGTGTGCAGTCCTCTCATACAATTCTGCAACTTCTTTTACTTCCTGCACTGTGCTATCTATGTGCGCAATAGCCTCTTTCTCTCTCAATTCCCTCACCTCTGGGGGTGTGCTTGGAGTCAATTTTTCTATTAAGTCTGCTATCTCTTGCATATATATCTCCATTGTCTGCACAATATTTTGTATATTTTCTTCTGTTGTGACCTCCAGTTCCTGCGCGCAGTCTGGTATGTTGATGTATTTCTTCTCTAGTTTGTCTATGCATTGTTTCTCCTCCTCATTCTCCAGTGTTATTTTCTCACAAGTTACCTACAATATCTCCTTAACCTCCCTGTCGATCTCTAGGTTGGCGACATCCACCCTAGCTCTACACTGAACCTCCTACATCACACTCACTTGTAACCCATATAATGCCTTTGTGGGTATGTGTATCAGAACCAACTCTAGATGTTCTATGTCCTTCACCTATTTTTGCACTATGTTCTCGTCTACTTCCAACATTTCTTGTGTGACCTTAAACCTATCATTGCCCTTTACTATTGTCTATATTGTCTCTTCTTGTTCTTTCTGTATTGGTGCTTCCTGTGATTTTTCTGTCTGTTGCGTTGTAAGATGATGCACTGTACTTATATATAGTCTCTGTAGAATGTTATGCACTTCTACTAACTTCTCCATTATTTCCTCTCTTTGTACTTCTGCTACAAGTACTGCATTCTCCCATCTATCTTGGACTTTATCTGCGACGAATTCTTCATCATCTTTTGTGATAGTGAGTATTGGGGGATTCTTGTGGTACTTAATTTTCTTCCTTATTTCTCTCTCCTGTGTTCCGGTCCTCTTCTTGGTTGGGGTTGATGTTTGTGCCTCAGTTTTCTTCTTTTTTTGTTTCATCATCCTGTACCTCTTGTTTACGAGAGCTATCTCCCTTTACCTGTTCTCCATCTCCTTTCACTTCTTCCCTTGAAACGGTGTCTTTCATCCTTGTCTTCTTGACTGTTGCACTACTCCATGAGGTTTGACTGTGCTCTGCAACCTTCCTTGTATTTTATGCTAGAATTATTGTCTTCCTTGATGGACCTGCTTCTGCTTGTTCCTTGGGTTTTGTCCCTTTCTTTTGTGTTACTGGAAATTTCCACTGTGTAGGTCAGTCCTTCGCTATCCATTGTACTTCCTCCTGCATTGTGCAATACCTCATTTCTAACCACTTCTTCTTTGGATCTCTTCTGGCCTAAATCCACATGTGGTGTCTTGAAGCCTTAAAATTAGCAATTCCTTTGTTTTCCTTGACTACTACAATTTGGATTCTCCACATGTTAGTTGTCTTCTGTTGCATATCTTCTAGGAACATTGCAAACACTGCGTTGTTTGCCTGTGATTGTCAACTGTGAAACCTTTGTATCTTCATCTATAATCTGTTTTGTTGCCCATATCTGCTCATAGATAAACAAATGTTTTTCTGGATCATCTTACCCATCCCCTCAGAACTCTAGTAACCTAATAGTTGGATCTTGTCTTTCCATTGTGAAATTTGTTGAAATACCACCTTCGTGTGGTGTAGATACTTGAATTCTACTTGTTGAACTTGCACTTATGCTACTGGACCCACGGCCTGTAAAAAATATTCTACCACTAATCACTTGTTGGTTAACTGATTTTTTTTTTCAAATGTCTTAGTCGCACATGGGGTTGTGGTTTCCACACTAATTTGAATCTGGAATGGAGAGCCTTCTTCTGCGTCGGATCAAGCCCTCTCGCTCAACTACTACCCTCTTTTTTTATTCATCCAATACTGGTGGGGTCGTCCGCTACGCGTCACACCTACTTTCCTTATGATTTCCCTGGTCTGTTCATCATCCATCATGATGGGGTCCATTGATTCCTTCTGTTGGCTACTCTCCAGAGCCTTCTCCATTTCTCAAATCTTCCTAGTTATTCCCCCAACCCCCCCATGCACGCAGAGTGATCTAGTTTTATGATTCCATGGTCATCATGCCTTTATCATGTAATAGGATCTTGATCGACGTGTAAAGTGACCTAATGTACCTCCCTCTAGGTCCCCTCAAGAAATCTTGCTCTGCAGCAGTATATGACTTCGTTGTGTCTACTACAAATTTAGTAATAAACCTCGTAGTAATACTATCTAACCAAAAATCCATTGTGTGCATGAATTTTTTATTAACCCTTTCCAATCATGCAATATTTTCAGCAATCCACTCTATTGGCCTGATCCGATTAGTCAGATGGGTATCCTTCAACCTTAATAACCAATCTTGTAATAACTCTGGAAAGCAACAGAAATATGCTTCATGCAAATCAATAAACACATACCTCTGCAGGTATTGGCGCGATGTGTACCTAGAACCCTTATTCTCTTTCTGCGCGAACTCCAACTGCTTTGTCTCTAACCATCTTTCAATATATTGTTTCGTAGGATTCCATGGTCTAAACATCCCTTTCTACCACTGCATATTCTTCACCAAACCCCTTCCAGGATGTCCTTCTGAGTTTCAGTTGGCAATGAAACCATTTGTTGGATGTATGGGTTGACCCGAGTTCTACCTTAATTCTCCAACAAAACCCTTTTCACCATCGACCCTTCTAGTAAACCAGAGGGCTACATCGCACGCAAAGTGCACAATGTAGTATCACCCAAGATGGTTTATGGGTGACTGCAGGATGTAGGTGTCTACAGTCATGGAAGGGATTGGGGGTGTTCTTTTTACTATTGTTCTTCTATTTTAACATGCATTCTTATCATAACATTCATCAGATCTATGCTTTTATCCATTCAACAAAATATATTAGTGTGTGTTGTAAATAAACCCTAATAGATGCATTAATATAATCATTCATTCATTATAAAGCATGTAAAAAGAATACATCACACATAAAGACACCATTTTATCGTGGTTCACCCCCCCCCCGGCTACGTCCACAAAGCTCTTTTGCTTATTTATTTATTCTCCATTCAAAATAGTGTTGTGTGCATTACATGTGAGACTGATCAGCATCGCACCAAGCTCCACAGCTTACGACCTGACCCTCAGTTACATCTCAACATTGACTCCATTTGAGCTCCATAGCTCTCAACAATACAAAACCTCAAACTCAAAAAGGACTCTCCAAAAGTAAGGACACCAAAGATAGATTGATCTTATCATATGATGATTTCATTATCTATCCCCTATCTACCTCATACATCTTCTATTTATACTACAAAATGTGGGTAAAAACCCTTACATTGACAAAAACCCTAACACTAAGTGGACTCCACTTGCCCACATACCAACTGTCTTCTGCGCGGTTGGTCTTCATCCTTTCTTTGACTTCCTTCTTTCTCAATGTGTTGCTTCCTTTTCCCTTTGTCACGCTAATCTTCCTTCTTTTCTGGCACGCACTGCTTCCTTTGGTCCATTCTGCCTCGCTTACTGCGTTTACTCCCAAAATTGTCTGCTCCAACACCCTCTTTCACTCTACTCTCCATACTCCATATGCCACACCTAGACATTTTTCTCTCTTTCATTCCTTACTCTGTTTTCCTTACTCTCATTTCCTTACTTAACCATTTCTATGTTCATATTTCCATTTTCTTTTATTTTTATTTTTCCTTTCCATTATTTCATTTTCCATTTTCTTTTCTTTACCATTTTCCATTTTCTGTTTTCCTATCTTATTTTTCTTTTTCCCTTTTTTATTTTTCATATTTTACGTAATTCTTTTCATATTTGCTTTCCATATTTCACGTAACTTCTCCCCAACACTTAGTCAAATTTCTTGTGATTTATCGTGGGTCCGCGGGTCAATGATTTTTATAACTCTTCAACCAACTTTCTTATGATTTACTATGGGTCTGTGGGTCGGTTATTTTTATAACCCTTCAACCCTGCTATCCCGCCATGCCACCCCCCAATTGTGTTCATAACCCCGCATTAACGTAACCCCACGAACTCCTCATTGATTTTAATATTATTTCTCTTATCCTAAGTTTTTCTGGGAACATTTCTAAGTGACATGTGGCAAGTGACTGGATGGTGATTGAATGTGACATGTCAAACATTCACAGGTTGACTAAGCTATGACTGGGCAGAGACTGGGTGACCAAAATATTACCGAGATATGAATTTTTCTAAGGCATGAGAGCTAAGCTAATACCTCCATAAGCTGCTTTACTTCACATGAATTATATGAAATAGATTTACATTATAAACACCAATTCTTCTTCCACCACAATGCATGTAGGACTAAAAAGGGCGGAATAAAATCAAAGGTTGAAATTGATCCATGAACTAGATCGACGGTTGCTAAGCAACGATCTTTCAGAGCTTATAACTCATGATCCAAATGCCCATTTGTGGCAAGTGATACTTCGTTGGGAAGGTAATTTGAAAAGGAAAACAATGGGACGGGTTTCAAGGGTTGAATTTGGTCATAATTCTTCCAAAAATTAAAATATCAGTCAACTCACTTTTTATGACTTGCTGAGAAAACTGATTGGAACCTTGAATTCCCGAGGCTATAGGTTGAGCTCCAAAACTCCAAATTTCGTTCGATAGGACTTGTTGTAAATATGGGATGATTAATATTACTTCTAGAATGGTTTCCATAGCTGAGAAGTCAATTATCATGCTCGAAAAATTAAAACACAATCTACTTTTTTAGACAACCAACTTTAAATTTTGAAAATAAAAGTTTATTAAATAAACTTTTATAAAAGGTTGAAGTGGGTCTCATTTGGAGGCACAAATTTTAATGAACTAAATTCATTAATGAGCATTTAATAAAGCATTAATTCCAAGGAGAAGCACTGAAACCCTAATTACTTCAAAAAAGCATTGGGAACAATTTTAAAAGAAGGGAGCATCATTGAAGAAGAGTTAGAAGTTCAAATCATCAAAAGGGGGTTCAAATCATCATAGAATTGTTCATCCTTCAGTACAAAACCAACTCTTCATCTACAAATACAAATCTCCACTTTCTTACTTCTTCTTCTCCTACACAATTTCTCTCAAGGCTTTATGTTTGTATTTCTGAATTGAGCATAAGGTTGAGTTTTTTAGTGTTTTTCTTTTATTCTTTCAAGTCTCTTTCTAAAAAGATCAATAGGAGTATTTTACAGCCATATATGTCACCTATAATGTAAGTCGGGATTGTCTAGATGATCCATGTAGATTTAGTCATTGCATTTGGCAAGCTTCATTTCTGAGCATTAGTCAATTGGTTTACTAAAATGTTGTGTAATATCTTTATGTATTAAACTCCACATAGAACTATTTCGAAGTATAACTTTAATGAATTCTCAGACTTTGGGATTTCTGAGCATGAGATTTTTGGAATATTCTCATCAAATTCTTTTTAGTTTTGGATGCAATACTCATTTAAAGTTCTCTGAAACAACATCATTTCACTATTTTTCTTGTGAGAAAATATGGATGCATTTTATGCTTGCATATGTTTCAAAGAGTTGTAAAAATGAAACTAAACATATATTTATTTTGATATTGAAGTCTTTTTTCATCTTTTTCATTGTTAAAGAGTTGTTTGGTCCATTTCCAAGCAAATGTTGCACTCAAATAGCAATCTGGTTATTAATAACCATTTTATACATAAACTAACCCAATAAAGATTTGGGGTTTGTTGTTTAGCATTTTCCCATTTGACAACCCAATCCAAAAACATCAAGCTACATTTTCCGAACAATAACATAGTACCACTTCTATAAAAACGCAAGGGGATATTTTATCCTCGTGAGGTTGTTGTTGGGATTGTGACCAATCTGAGCATCAACAACAGTACTAACTATTCTTGAAATTAACAATGACTTTCTAATAAAACCTTATTGCAAAGAACCCTAAACCCAAAAAGAACCTTTAAATCTTCAATTATCTTCCTTATGTTAGGCATAGTGTCAAAAGTTTTCCTAAAGTCAACAAAGCAATAAAGAAGATTGATTTTATTAGTTCCTCACTCTTCTACAAAAATCCTAAGAGTAATCATGTAGTTTAAGGTTGAATAATAGCTTCGAACATTGGGTTGGCCTTATCTTCCTTCTTTTTATGACTTTTTAACCAAAAACTAGTTGTATTCTCCACATTAATTTTATACAGGGTTGACTAAAAGAGAGATAATCATAACGGTCCTATAATTAGATGGACTTTTCTTGTGAGTTTCTAACCAAAAACTAATTGATGTTTCCAAACTAATCATACAATGTTGATTAAAAGAGAGAATCATTAGGGTCCTATAGTTAGATGGACTTTTTTGTCAACACTTGTACATCCCTAAACACTAAATGGAACCACACTTACATAAATTAGAAATAACAAAACATAAACAATAACAATAGGTACCCAAGGGTTGGATAACACCTACTAATCCAAATAAATAGAGAAAAACATATCCATGAATAATGACATGAAGTTGATTGTTGTGTTCATAGAAGACACTCAGATACATAAGATATGAGAGAAACCTTATTTATAACAATAAGATGCATAAACCCTAACTCCACATTTATGGGAAAACCTTATTTATAATAATATGATGCATAAACCCTAACTCCACATTTATGTCACATGGCTAGGTGTTTATCATATAAAGAAGACATATGTACACGTATGATCTTATTACAAAGATATTACTTATGTTGTGATTAAATATGTAACAATGAGATTTTGAGTGCAAGATTTAAGCAAACCATATTTTGTTGTTAATCAATTGAATACATTATGAATTTCAAAGATGAAAACACAACCTTCAATTTTGAAGAGTTATCCCCGATAGCCTTTGATGTCTTTAACTTTTCTTTTTCAATACATTTTATCCCAAACTCACATTTTCCCAAAAAAAAAAAAAAATAGTGTTATAAAAAGGATCTAATTGATATGAAAAACAAGCAAAGACTCATAGAGATTTTTTAAAGGTAAGAACACCAATAACTAAGATCAATCATATTATGAAATTAATCATGTCGTTTTCTTCAACTTTCCGACTTAAAATTTACCTCCAAATTTTTTACACTAGAATTTAAAAAGGTGTAAGAGTTTGTCATACAATTAGGTGTAAGAGTTTGCCCTAGATGCTTTATCCTAAAGTTAGGATAAGAGTCTCAATATTGTTATCCCTCTAAGAATTACTTCCTTCTTTAAATCTTTTCGAAAGTTTTAAATGTGTCAAAGATTAAGTGTTTAGAACAGTTTTCTACATGGTTCTTATGTTATCAAGATTTAGAATTAAAATTAAGAGTTTATTATTAGTCTCATGATTTTAAGAAATAAAAACTTAATAATAAAATTAAACAAGGAGATATCTATATATAAATAAGGAAATATTCAAATATAATATAATAAACTAGATTATTACTAATATAATATAGTCAACTACATTATCGATTAGATTTTGATCACCAGCTTAAACCATCTTTGCATATTATTATTGCTCACTAAGATATTATTAGCACAAAGTTTAATTAATTGTATACCAAACTATTTTTCATATATCTTCCTAATTGTACAAATCAATGTCCTCATCTAATCACAAAAAGGTTAGAGTTAAAATTTTCACCTATTTTTTCATATATCTTCCTAATTGTACAAATCAATGTCCTCATCTAATCACAAAAAGGTTTAGAGTTAAAATTTTCACCTATTGTATACCAAACTATTTTTCAAGTACATCTTTTTAAGTTTACATGTAAAATAAAACAATGTCCTCATCTAACCACAAAGATTTAAGATTAAAGGTTAAAGTTAAAAATTTCACCTATTTTTTCATATATCTTCTTAATTGTACAAATCAATGTCCTCTTCTAATCACAGAAAGGTTAGAGTTAAATTTTTCACCTATTGTACACCAAACTATTTTTCAAGTATATCTTTTTAAGTTTACATGTAAAATAAAGCAATGTCCTCATCTAACCACAAAGATTTATCTTTTTAAGTTTACATGTAAAATAAAACAATGTCTTCATCTAACCACAAAGATTTAAGATTAAAGGTTAGAGTTAAAAATTTCACCTATTTTTCATATATCTTCCTAATTGTACAAATCAATGTCTTCTTCTAATCACAGAAAGGTTAGAGTTAAAATTTTCACCTATTGTATACCAAACTATTTTTCAAGTATATATTTTTAAGTTTACATGTAAAATAAAGCAATGTCCTCATCTAACCACAAAGATTTAAAATTAGAATTGTTAAATTAAAACTTGTTTATATATAATTCTATCATTAAAATTCTTAATCTTTAAATAAATGTTCATCTAAAACCACAAAACTTTAAGATTAAAAATATTGCTTAAATTACAACTTATATCTTGTTTGTCCTCATCTAACCACAAAGATTTAAGATTAGAATTGTTAAATTAAAACTTGTTTATATATAATTCTATCATTAAAATTCTTAATCTTTAAATAAATGTTCATCTAAAACCACAAAACTTTAAGATTAAAAATATTGCTTAAATTACAACTTATATCTTGTTTTAACATTAAGTTCAGAAAATAATAATAATAATAAAAATGTATTTTCAATTATTAATATAATTTTTATTTAAATTATAATATTATTTTTAATTTAAATTGATTTTATAAAATATAAAATTTATATTTAAAAATCACAAAAAAAAATATTAATATTCTTTTTAAGCATATGGAGCCTCCAAAGTCTCTTTGAAGAAATCTTTTACTCTAGATCTAGACCACTAGACAAACTCATTTTATGCCACGAGATTCATTACGTTTTCGAATTTCAATATTAATAAAATTAATGAAAAAAATAATAAATTCATCTTTAACCCAATTCTACGTTTTGGAATTTCAATATTAAAAAAAGTAATGAAAAAAATAATAAATTCATCTTTAACCCAATTCTTTAAAAGACTTTCTTGTTTCCTGCCATGATTTTCATCTTTCTTCTTTAAATTCAAAATTTTAAAATTAAAATAAAAGACTTTCCTGTTTCCTGCCATGATTTTCATCTTTCTTCTTTAAATTCAAAATTTTAAAATTAAAATAAAAGACTTTCCTGTTTCCTGCCATGATTTTCATCCTTGTTTTTGAATTTCAAAATTTTAAAAATAAAAGGCTTTCCTGTTTCCTGCCATGATTTTCATCTTTCTTCTTGAAATTCAAAATTTAATTTCAAAATTTTAAAAATATAATAAAAAGCTTTCCTTGTTCCTGTCATGATTTTCATCCTTCTTTTTAAAATTCAAAATTTTAAAAATAAAATAAAAGGCTTTCCTACTTCTTGAAATTCAAAATTTTAAAAATAAAATAAAAGGCTTTCCTGCTTCCTCTTCATATTTAAAAAAATAAATAAAAGGCTTTCCTGCTTCCTGCCATGTTTTTCATCCTCTTGAAATTCAATATATATATATATATATATATATATATACTAATTTATGCTTGTACTGCTCGAGCAATACCATAGGCAGCGGCTGAGGCAATAGCACCGATTATAGTTGTTTGAAGAGCACTTCGAATAGGCTTATTTCCAACAAAATGACCTTTAAAGTAGCCAAAGAATAACAAAGATATTAATGTAACTATTACAGATACCAGTACTGCCTTTTTGGCAACTCGTATGAACATGTAGGGAATTAATGGAACTAAACCTCCGATGA
>ML790059.1:787175-797890 GCA_009831015.1 Picea engelmannii
TTGAGACGATATTGTTCTGAGTTTCCACCCATTCGATCACCCCTTTAAAATCGTGACATTAAACTGATGGGTGTCAGGCTCTGCTCCTACAAGCAATCCAGGAGTGACTTCTGACGCTAACACCTGTAAGAGTCAACAATTTTAGTGTGGATAATAAGGCCACGTAAAGATTTTTTGTTGTAAGGGATCCTGAAGAGTCGCCCCCAATCCATAACAGAGTGTCTTCATTATCGTAGATTGATACTCCTGAGGCTCGTAGAGCTAGCCGAAATCGTTCCCACTCCGCTGCCAAATCAACAGAGATATCCAGGTCTGAACTGTTGATCCAAGAAGATAATAAAGAATCCTGATCAAGTTGTCTCCAAGCCTGAGCTAAAACTGTTATTTGTTTCTGTCCAAGAATATCAATGGGTGAATGAGAAAGGAAGGATGAGTTTCCCATCCCCAGAATTTTATCCCTTCCAAGAACCACATGATGACCCGTGTCAGGATTCCAGCTCAACCAATTTGTAATCAAATGTACAGACTTTAAAAGACTGTTCCAAATTTTTTATGTTGAATGTTGATGAAAAGTGGTTGATCTGAACCATTTTTTTACTGTAATGAAAGGGAGATACTTATCCTTTATCACTTTTTGCCATATTCCTTCCTTTGTTAAAACTCGCCAAAGAGTCGTCGATGCTAGTGCTTTGTTGAAAGAAAAGATATTACGAAATTCCCAACCATCGTTTGTTTTGGTCGAGCTAGACTCTCCCAACGACAAAGATGGTAATGATTAGAATCATCAATCCCATTCCAAAGAAAGTTATAAAGTAATTTCCTTAATTTGTTTAGTATGGAGGACGGAATTGAAGCAAGAGATAACCAATATACAGGTTGAATTTCCAGAACATACTTGCAAAGTGTGTACCTACCACCCAAGGATAACCACCTTTAACTCCAATGATTAATCTTCTTTTCCACTTTTGTCAAGAGCCATAACCAGTCTTATGATTTCTGCAAACCTGCCTTTAAGAAGTATCCGAGATATTTGAATCCCATGGAGAGATCTGTGAAGTTATACGGGAGGATAAGCTTGAAAGAAGAAAGTTATGTCTCTGATAGTCATGTATAATGCACAATCGACTTTGCTAAATTTACCTTTAAACCTGAAGCCAAACAAAACTTTTTTACGAGACTCACGATCTCCTTCCATTCCTGCACTGAAGCATTTGTCAGAAGTAATACATCATCAACAAAAAAAAGGTGGAGGATTTTTGTAAGTCTGGAAATTTTGATGCTTGTTAAGATTCCTTCACGTTGGCTTGATTTTAATAACAGGCTCAGACTCTCCATCACCAGAATAAACAACAAAGGTGACAGAGGGCACCCCTGTCAAAGGCCTCTACCACTTCTGAAGAAATTTGTGGCCTCCCCATTAATTAAAACTGCGAAGGATGCAGAATCCACACATGCCATAATCCAGTTTGTCATTTGTGTTCCAAACCCCACTTGGATTAAAATCAACCTAAGTAAATCTCAATTAATGCAATCATAAGCTTTCTATAGGTCTAGCTTCAGAATGAGGGATTTTAAATTTTTCTTTTTGATATTGTGTATGCACTCATGTGTTGTTCCAATTGCATCATGGATCTAGCGGCCTTCCAAGAATCCCAGTTCCTCTGTCGATAGAGCCTTTGATAAAATCGGTTTAATCTGGACCGCCATTACTTTGGAAATGACTTTATAAACCAGATTGCACAAAGAAATAGGTATGTAATCCCCATAGTTTAATGGTTTATTGACTTTGGGGATCAAAGCTAAAAAAGTAGAATTTATGCTTCCTGCAATGTGCCCACTAGATCGAGCTTCCTCCACCATTGCCAGAAGGTCCTCACTCACTAAATCAAAGAAATGTAAGAAAAATTCCACCGTCCAGCCGTCAGGCCCTAGACTTTTGTCTTTTTTAAACAGGGATAAACCAATTTTAATTCCTTCAAAGAGACTGGTGTATAGAGATCTCTCGCTTCTTCCTCATTTATCATTCTTGTAAAGAGACTCGCCACCCCAACATGTTTTGTTGTGTGAGAATTATCCTGAGTTCTAAAGAAATTCTTGAAATAATTCTCTGCCTCCGCAATTATCGCCTCATGGCCTTTATGAATAATCCCATTGTCATCACGGATCTCCCATATATGTTTGTTATTTCTCTTGTGATTAGCATACTAATGAAAAAACTTGGTATTTTGATCTCCGCTTTGGACCCAAATAGTCTGACTCTGAAGTCGCCACAAATCCTCATGTGCTTTTAGAAGCTTATTCCTCTCTAATTCCAAGTTTATGAGATTAGACTCCACCTCCGGAAGAGTAGAACCATCCGATAACAACTGTAAATGTTGTTTGATATTTCCTTCCAAGTTCTCAAGTTCTTTTAAATCTCGGTTCTTAGATTCTTTTGCCCAGCTTTTAGTATAAGTTTTTAGGTCCTTTAACTTCCATATAATACGACACTGACAATCTCCTTCCAATAAATATTTATGATCGCTCCAGAGTTTATGAACCATACTGTTGTAAACTTTGTCTAAAATCCATTATAAATTAAATTTGAAGGGATATGCTTTGTGAATGGTATTGTTCTCCAGCTGCAAAAGTACAAGCGCATGATCCGAGACAAAGGGATATTCCACCCATGATCTATACAGACCAACCTTCAAAAGAAGATCCTTCGAAACAAAAAACCTATCCAATCTCTTGGCAATCGAATCTATACTCGAGCTCCCACTATGCCAAGTAGGGACTAACTTATATGGTTGAACATCTATAATTTTATGGGATTGAAAGAGTGTTTTGAAGAAACCGGTAAGTTGTCCCGAATTTGTTGTTCTACCCCACGCCTCTCCAGTAGAAACCGTTAAATTTAAGTCCCCAACAACCACAAGACTTTTCATAGAAAGCAAACCACTATTCGCTGGGAAATTCCATAAAGGTTTATGCTCCATGCAAGGACCATATACATTAAGAAGGTTGATCTTCCTCTTTGTTTCAATAATCAAACCTGTTAACAAAATCCCGCCACAAGTAAGGTAAGGAACTAGACTAAAAAGATAAGGATCCCACGAAACCAACAGACCGCTCGAAGTACCTACAAAACTCAGAGCATAAGACACCCAGGACAGACGAAACTTATTCATAAAGGACCGAGCTTTTTGTTCATGAACCATAGTTTCCTGTAGGAATACAATGTTTGGATGGGTAGTTTCCAAAACACAACGGAACGAGGAAGATTTTAGGGTGCCTCCAACCCCTATAAGATTAAGCGAGAGTAAAATCATTACTTAGCCCTTGCTAAGGCCTTCACTGCTCTAGGTGCCCCACTGTCGGAAGAAGAAGGATCCGTGATTAAGGAAGATTTCGTTGTCGCCTGTAATTTCTTCCTTGCACTTCTTGTTTTAACTAAAGAATAGTATATTCCTAGTCCTCATGACCAAGAATAGTCCTTCGTTGTCTCAGCCTGAAAGGATGTCGTGGTACTAACCTCACCAGAGATAGTGGAAGGGTCAAAAATGGCATTCCCGAAATAGGTAGGTAATTGAGTCGGGGGATTACTATCATGTACATAGGGAATTGAAGAGTCCAGTACCACGCTCAACGAGGAATCACCCTCCTCGGACTCACGACAACCCGAAATCGGTAACAACTCATCAGGGATGGGAGAAGCCACCTGTGGGAAATCCACAGAGGAGGAGGGAGGAGTATGTATAGGGTCATCAAGACTCTCAGGCCTAGGAAGTAGCGGTTCCAAGACCGGTAAAATACCCGAGCAACCAGTAGGCGAAATACTAGAACCACCCATTCCCCCCGAAGAAGGAATGACACTATCAAGTAAAGAGGTGGAACCCAAAAGGGTTAATAACAGGAGCCTTCTTAACAACCCTCGAGGGAAACTCCACAGAGGAGAAAATATTTTTCAGCAACAGAGAGGCATTTAGTTCCTCCTTCTCCCATAATGACAAAGAATCATACAGAGTCGAACAATAAAATTTTAACTTACCAGAGATAGAATCATCTCGTTCTGGCGAGGGTGTTGACTCTGTCGTAGGAAACAGACAACCAACCCAAGTTGAGTCAACTTCACTGGCTAAATCCCCATTGTCTCTGTGAAGAGTCATGTATTCAGAGACATCCTTTATACCCCTACCCGAACAATTTCTTCTCAGATGTCCAGTGTTGCGATAGTTTCTACAACGAAAAGGGATGCCGAGATAGTCCAGTCTTTTGACTATCCTCCGGCCCCTCCACTCAATTTCTAAGAGTTCAGGTAGTCCCCCATGAATGTACATATCCACCAGTATTTTACCCATTTTTTTGTTAGGTGCCAAGAGTATAGACTCACCCAATGTAATGAAGGAACATAAAGAGTTTCCTATTGCTTCCAGTGCACCCGCATTCCATAACTGAAGTGGTAAACTAGGGAGAAGGACCCACAGGTGACGAAATTGAAATTGTTTCGTCTCTGGGTTGAAAGCCACACACCAACACTTTATCATTAGACTGCAACCACCAATCACCCACCTCTGTGCCATAAGCAGGGTTGAGTCTTCTGGTGTGTTACAGATGAACCCCACCCACCCTTTAGTCAAACAGATTATTTATGGTGAATAACCTAACCTTGGCTTCCAAGTGTGTTCCACCCAATCCGACAACGAGACCTTACACAAGTATCTGTAAGATAGTCTCCTGAATATACCACAGAGAGCCAACCTGCAAGTCTCTACGAGACCAATATATGACCCCAACACCATTTTATGAACTATTTTTTTTTCCTTCAACTGCCTTCAGCTGTAACCAGAGTTTCCAACACCCTTTCCAACTTCCCTCGGCTGGTTAGAGTAATGTTGCACCTTACACACTTCTTCCCGAGAAAGAGCCAAAGAATGTTTCTCTGTGGACTGTGAAACCCCTGAAGAATTCGACAAATAATCTTCAAAGGACATAGCTAAACCAGTGCTAAGGAATGAGCGAGTATTTGGAGGGAGTGAATGTTTTACTGACGGAGTAGTTAATATGTCAGTACCAATGTAACACCGTGTTTCCCCCAGTCTGTAAAAATAACTATATTGGCCAAGAACTATGGCAAACTCAAAGATGTGAATGTTTGATTTGACGGACCTTTGTATAAAAGGTCGATGATTGTAAATTATGTTATGATTATGTGTTGCATGATTGTTGGGAGGGGGGTGTTCTAAAATAGACCACGATGGCTAATGAGAGGTGGTGGAAGGGACCTGGAATGGTTGCATTAACTTCCACCGGGCCAATACCATACTGGTTTTTACTTGCTCAAAGATCAAAGCAACTCTCTGACCCTGGAATGGATTTCCCGTCAGATTGGTAGGTGGGGAGGCTCCTCAAGAGTTAATGAAGGGATGGGGGTGAACCGCCCATCCATAATAGCTCCCAGACCTGACCATGGATGGGGAAATTCGCGCCACACACAATCTTGCAGAGAAAAGGAAAGAGAGGAAGTGTGGTAAAGGGGAAGAGAGCAGAACACGCGTGACGGAGATCGCAGAAGAGAATCGAGAGAAACTCGAGAAATACAGGGAGTTCTGAACAGAGGAGAAGGAGAGTAACCTTCGTCCTTGACTTCCGTTGAGCTAGAAGTAGGAGACTGAATCTCGAGCATCGTGGTCTAGCTCAGGGGTGGCTAGTGGTAAATCCGTTTGGAGTCACCGAGCCCACGGTTGGGTGAAAACGAGCACCCCTCTCAACAGTCGTGTCACACCTGGTGTTTATGATAAGTGTTTATATCTTGTATCTTGAATTGAATATTTTGGACGCATGTCATGTTTGTACACTCATAAATGGTTTCTGTATAGAAGTGTTGGCTTGGTGTTTTGATCGGAAATAACGGATGCATGCTTATACTTATATGACCATAATCGATTTATGTATAGAATGAATAAGTTCATAATACGAGTCAATTCCCTTGAGATTTGTTCCATCTACTTGACTCATGCTATGTCCTAGTTTGATTTCCCAAAAGCACCTCCTCCCGGGAAGTTCCCTCGCATTCCAGAGCCAGAGTGAGTTCCTTGAAAAGACTACCGTTTTAGTAAACCCACGAGTTTACCTTACCCCTGACACAGAGTTCATGGCTCGGTGAATTAGGAAGGATTTTCAATCAAGTCACCAAGCCTAGGAATAATTACCCAAGAAACCGTTGAAGGATCATGTGATCTAAGTCTGGAAACCTTGTACAAGAGAGAGTAGTTCTCTCAGGTTTTTGGCGTTTCGACATTTTGGCACCCGGGAAACCAAAGGGTAAGACCCCTCGTTTTCGCAAGTCGCGAAATCCCGGTACCCGAAACCCCAACGCGCTCTGTAGATGAGCCAGTTTTGCGTGAATAGGTTTCAGCGTTTCGGCACCCGGGAAACCAAAGGGTAAGACCCCTCGTTTTCGCAAGTCGCGAAATCCCGGTACCCGAAACCCCGACGCGCTCTGTAGATGATTCAATTTTGCGTGAATAGGTTTCGACATTTCGGCACCCGTAAAACCAAAGGGTAAGACCCCTCGTTTTCGCAAGTCGTGAAATCCTGGTACCCGAAACCCCGACGCGCTCTGTAGATGAGCCAGTTTTGCGTGAATAGGTTTTGGTGTTTCGGCACCTGGGAAACCAAAGGGTAAGACCCCTCGTCTTCGCCAGTCGCGAAATCTTGGTATGCGAAACCCCGAATTGGTGTAGCGTGAATGGGTTTCGGGGTTTCGGCACCCGGGAAACCCAAGGGCAAGACCCCTCATCTTCGCCAATCGCGAAATCCTGGTACGCAAAATCCCGATGCGCTCTGTGGATGAGCCCTAGGTCACTGGACAGGGTCTTGTGGTAGGAAGGAGGAGTCCCGAAAGAATCTAGACCGCCCATTTGTAGGGACGTGTGGCGAAGATCTAAAGCCGTCGGGGTTCTGGAGATCGGGGAAATAGGAGTGAAGATCCCGCCAAAATCCCAAAAGGTAGAATGTCGGGATTTAATCTGGGTCGTTGATCAAGTCAACAATCTGGACCGTAGATCCGAATGATACTGGGCTTTCGAGTCCCAGGGATTAAAAAGGGAAAGGAGGAACGCTTGCATCGCGATTCCCCGAATCGCGAAACCCCGAAAGCATTTAGAGGATTAGCACCAAGTCATAGGATTGGTCGTATGACAAACGACCCGAGGGAGGAGCTAAAGATCTGTTAGACCCTTTCTGGTTTTGGCATTTCGAAAGACAAAGAACAAGGGAACGCTTGCATCGCGATTCCCCGAATCTCGAAAGCCAGAGCACCTTTTTGGTAAGGCCTGTGGTCATAGCCAACGATCACATGGAGGAGGATAAGGGAAGGGATGGTCTGTGCTAGGCCCCATAGAAATTTGGGGGTTTTGTCCCTCGAAGAGAAGACAAAAAGAAAAAGAAAATCTTAGTTGTCGTAGTGGGTGTGTGACAACCAACCGCCGTATTGTATGCCTTCTCGAAAAGACCTTATGCCTACCATAACTCTTTGTCATCCACATTCATCAATGTGTTGACGATTTCCTCCACACTTGTCGGTATCGTAGAGGCCATGGAAAGCCACTTGGGCTCCACTGAGCCCTTCCCCCCAAAATATTATTACAAACTACAGTTTCCCAGAAATACGTTAAAGGAGGTAATGAAGGCTTATTAAATAGTTAGCTTCCATACAGCCATCTGGATCCCACAACACTCGCTCCCCCCAAGGAACCCCGGACTACCAGTTCCGATAAATAGTAACATGAAACAAGAGCTCCGTTAAACTAGTCCAAGAGTTAGAGAAAAAATCGGTGCTAAAACATAACTCCAGAAGCTCCATTTCAAAGGAAATGGTTCGAACCTCATGAAACCTAAAGCCCTAAACCCCTGGAGTGGAAAAAATGACTTGACTACAATCCACCATAGATTATCTCCAGGTACAGAACCAATGGTTAGCTAAGGCTAAAAAGTTTGGCTCTCCTTCGGCTCTCCATCCTTGTGCGATAAAGGAAAAGACAATGATCATTAAAATGTTGTGGTTTTCTTTCAAATATATATGTGTTTACGCTGATGTGTTAGCACTATATATATCTACCAAACTTAATACTCTTCATAAGCTTTATATAATTTGTAATTCTCATAAAAAACCATGTTTTTATTTTTACTATGTAACCACTATGTGTTTACAATGATGTGTTAGCACTATATATATCTACCAAACTTAATGTGAGAATTCAAATAAAATAATTATGCCATAGAGTTTATGTGAATAAGTATGCTATAGAGTCTATGTGAATAGAAAAATTGTGGATGCACTTATGAATCTTTATTTCCCTTTATATGAGGGTGAGTTTTGAGAAACATCCTTTTAATTGGGAAATAAAAAAATTTGGAAAGATGAACTATAATTCCTTCTGCTACATCGAGAGTCACATCCAATTCCACATTTTTGGCCTTAAGGTTGCTTGTATCTATGCTTTCCATTGCTAGAGTTGAGCTTGAGTGTTTTCACTAGCCATAGGATGTTAGTGTTGTTCTTTGTGCGCAAGACATTGAGGGAGGCCTTGTGGCTTGTGTTAGGAGGGTCACATGGGCAGTCGTAGTTAGAGCATGATCCACCATGCATGTGCATTATCGTGGCGCTCATCATAGGCCTTTAAAGTTTGCATGCAAGTATCACTTATAGTAGTGGTTTGCCATTTTCTGAGTAAGGTGAAGAGGAGAGACCCACTCAAATTTCGCAATAAAGATTCTTGCCAAATGGAGAGTGAAAGAGAGGTAGGGATTCCCAAATTCACTAAGGGAGAGAGGTACACATAGGGCCCAAAGGATGCAAAGAAAGTTAGCACAAAGGTCATTGGTTTGATTCTTCTAGGCAATGCCAAGAGGTGGGTGAAGGTGTTTAAAGGAACTGAAGAGAAATTCACTTGAATCATTCAAGGCTCTCTCCTCTACATGTGAATATCTATGAGGAAGAGGGAAGGCATCATGTAAATCCATACTCCCTTCACTTGTGCAAGGATAGTGAGGCTACATGCAATGGAAGGAGGTGGGTGAAGAAGGCCCCTCCTCATAAAACTCTTGAAGTAATGGGGGTGGTTGGAACTTGCACACTCCTTGTGCGCTTGGTGAACTCTTAAGGCCTTTCCAAGGCATCCCAACCAAATGAACCATAGTGGAAAGCTTATGGTCATGGACAATACTCGTTGGTTTGGACCTCCTCGTGTCCTCTAATTTGGAGGTCCCTCTACTAAATCTACCCCATCATTTGCCATTCGATCCACTATAAAGTTGTTAGAATGAAGCATGTGGACTAAGGTTGCTTGAGAAAAATTATGAAGGAGAGATTTTGTGTGGCAAATGACTATTGCCAGAGTTCATCATAGGGTGTTTAGGAAAAGGGAAGAGTCCCCAACCATGATGATGTTACCTAAAGTAATTTCAAAAGCAACTTTAAGCCTTAGAATGCTACGAGACTTTTGGCTTCATTGTGTGTTTCCATTTCAAGGCCCCATGCAAAGCTTAATGATTAATAACCACTAGGGTACATGATGACCCCCCCCCTTTGTTTGTTCTTTTGGTGCTTGGAAAATCTACTGAAACTATTAAAGATCAAAGAGAATTTGGATTTTTTTTTTGTCGAATTCCAGTAAAATGAAATCTTCAAAAACATTTGGAATAATCCTTATTAAACATGTAGTAATTCCAAATTTGATAATAAGGTAAAGTTATTAATTTTTTTCAAAGCAGGAAAAACCTACTATACTTAGGCCCACCCGCATAGCCTTTGTTGATACAATCTCAAGATCCCAACTTGCAGTAACATCATCGTTTGCAAACAAAACCTAGTCACATGAAATAACTCGTTGGTGGTCTATAAGGGGGCAAACTTCCACTCATGCTTGATACCTCCAGGTCTTGGGTTGTAAACATTTTTTCTCACATTCAAGGAAGACAAGCTCTTAGCCAATTGAAAGTAGTTTTAGGTCATACTCTAGGATCAAAGAGGTGGTTTTAGCGTTGATCTATATCTAGAAGAGAGCTAATATCCCATACTAGTCATCATTGAGGCTCTAGTAGAGGGGTCATGTGTTTTTTTCAAACAACCTGCATTAGCCCCATACATGAAGCAAATATACAGAACCTCAATTGCAATAAAATTTATTAATACCGATAAAAAAATAATAATGGTGTAAAGTTATTGATACCAAATAAAAAAATGTCGTACCAACACTTTATATTTTGAAGGTGACAAAACCTATCATAACTTAATTGTCTAAGGAATAGACTCACTCATCAACGTTATTGAAAAAAAATACATCACCTAAATATCAACACTTTTTTTCTCGTATAGCACCAATTTCCCAATTACCACTAACGTGTAGTTAATTTTTTTCCTAGCTTCTAATTGGTCCTTCAAAACAACATTTTATTGCCAGGCCAACGGTGAGAATTTAATAGGAAATTAAATTCCACACGTTTAACGGATGGTTGGAAGTGCATGTATGGGTGCGAAACTGGTACATGTACAGGTGCATGATGGGTGCATGTGGTGCATGTATGGGTGTGGGACGGGTACATGTACTGGTGCAGAACATGGGCATGTACGAGTCTCAAAGTGGTGCATATACAAGTTTCAAAATTCTCGGTTTCCAAAGCTTGCTATTGTGCCAATTGGTAATTGGGGACATTTAAAGTTGTGGGCTAGA
>ML790059.1:798018-826782 GCA_009831015.1 Picea engelmannii
ATCGATTTTAATACCAACTAAGAAACAAATAATACCAACTAAGAAACAAATATGTGCACGGATATACTTGCACAAACTATTTGTTTTTGTTTATATATATATATATATATATCAATTTTAACACCAACTAACAGACATACCTATGCGGAGGTGCAAACAAATCGTTAAAGAAAAAGTCTCCACACATAAGCAACAACGCATTGCACATTGCAATATTAAACAACCTATGCGTGGATATACCTATGCGGAGGTGTGGACAAATCGTCAAAGCAAAAGTCTCTGTACATAAGCAACAACACATTGCAATGTGTCAGTTGGCAATTGGGGACATTTAAAGTTGTGGGCCAGACTATGTTAATTGGGAACATTTAAAGCTCTGGGCCAAACTATTTGTTTTCATTTTTATTATTGATTATATATATATATATATATATATACCAACTAATAGACATACATGTGCGTCGATATACTTGTGCGGAGGTGCCCACATTGCAATATTTAATAATTAATAACTAATATTAAATAATTAATTATTTAATAAAGAATAAATACTTTATTTTACTTGTATATGCACCACTAACATACATACATGTGCGGGGATGGGGATATACCTCTGCGAACAAATTATCAAATCAAAAGCCTCTGCGCATTGCAATATTAAATAATTAATAATTAATTAATCATTTAATATTAAATAATTAATTATTTAACAAATTGCACATTGCATATTGATAATTAATGAATAAATAATATTAAATAATAATTATTTAAAATAGAATAAATAGTTTTTTTTACTCGTTGTTTTTTCAATTATTTGTATAGGACTATATTAAAAATAAATAAAAATAGTTTTTACACCAACTAATAGACATACATGTGTGGAGGTGCAGACAAATCGTCAAAGCAAAAGTCTTCGCACATAAACAACAATGCATTTCAATATTAAATAATTAATAATTAATTAATTAATTAATATTATATAATTAATAAATAATATTAAATAATTAATTATTTAATAAATTGCATATTGAACTAATATTAAATAATTAATTATTTAATAAAAAATAAATAGTTTTTTTTACTAGTATATGCACCACTAACATATATACATGTGTGGGGATATACTAGTTACGAACAAATAGTATATACTAGTTGCGGACAAATAGTCAAAGCAAAAGTCTCCGCACATAAGTAGTGCATTGCAATATTAAAAAATTAATAATTATTTAATATTAAATAATAAATTATTTAATATTAAATAATAAATTATTTAATATTAAATAATAAATTCACATTACACATTAATAAATAACTATTAATCTTTTAATTATTTGTGTAGGACTATATTAAAAAAATTTACAAATCATTTTTACACAAACTAATAGACATATATGTGCGGCGATATACCTGTGCGAAAAAGTCTCCGCACATAAGCGACAACACATTACACATTGCAATATTAAATAATTAATAATTATTTTATTATTTAATATTAAATAATTTTAAGTACTTAAAAATGATTAGTTATTTAATAAATTGCACATTGCATATTGAGCGTTGCACATTAATAAATAATTATTAATCTTTTAATTTGAATAGGACTATATTAAAAAAATTAAAAAATAGTTTTTAAACCAATTAGACATACCTGTGTGGAGGTGCGGACAAATCGACAAATCAAAAGTCTCCGCACATAAGAAACAATGCATTACACATTGCAATATTGAACAACCTATGTGGCAATATACCTATGCGGAGGTACGAACAAATCGTCAAAGCAAAAGTCTATGCACATAAGCAACAACACATTGCAATATTAAATAATTATTATTTTTTAATAGAAACTGAAAATGAATTGTATTAAAGGGTTGTGTTGAAACAAATAGCATCAAACCAGTCTATAAGCAAGGCATATAACTGAGGTATTTGGAGTACTATGACATAAAATTTATTTTTTCTCACCCTCTCTGATCCTTGTCTATGATCATCTAGACTGAATACATCCTTACAAAACTTCCCTAGGCACCAAAAGGTCTTAAATAACATAATTATCTACATGTTGGGGGCAGAGTCCTAAACGACAACAAGTTAATGGATGGGGAATGCCCCCCTTACTCCATTTGTTTCAAAATCCCATTTGCTCATTCTCGATCCCACCTTAGCCCAAAGATCGACCAGGGGGTTGAGATCTCACTTGATATGGAAAAGATTAAGTTCTCCAATGCTTTCAATAATAGTCATGATTCATTGAAGGATGTCATTTAATAGGTTGTTATCCATTGTTTGTTTTTTGAGAACTGCTTTGACAATCAACATAGTGTCACCAAAAAATTAAATATGAGAAATGTTGTGCTCTTTGACTAGTTTTAACCCCACATATAGAGCGTATGCCTCGACTATATTGTTTGTCATGGTTCCTAGACCTCAGGCAACGATAGCCAACTTATTTCCATCGGGATCAATGAGAATCCCACCTGCACCTACTAGTCCAGGACTACCACATGAGGCTCCATCGAAAAAGAGGATATGCTTCTTGTGTGCTTGCATCCATAATTTAAATTCCTCCATTGTTTTCCTTATAGCCCATTAAGGTGTTGGAGATAGCTTACTAGTCGGGGAGAGGGAAGGAGTTTTCAAGAATAAATTTACCCACTATTTTTTGTATTGTTCCAATCCTTGATCTTGCTTAGCGCCCAGTGCCGCATATATTCAACACATAAGGATATCACCTTAACCAAGGATTGTCTATGACTAATGGTTTCCTCTTGAAAGTTTTTTTTTATTCTGGGCCAGCCATATTGCCTAGCAGATATATTTGGGAATTGTTATCCAGAGTTTATTTTGACCTGGTTTGTTTCTCAGGTTTCCATGATAATTCTTCCCCCAATTTTGAAAAAAATCATTATAAGAGAGCGGCTATGTTGTGAGGATGAATAGATCACCTAGAGATAGATTCCATGTAGTTGTGGTGTAGGGACATTGAGCGAACATGTGAGGGATTGTTTCTTCATCTTGGGAGAAAAGGGCACATCTTGAGGACCCGATGATGCTCCTCCCCCAACCTTTTTGTTTTTCAAATTTTCAGCGATAAGAATACGCCCATGTACTAAGAGATAAATAAAAGAATTTATTTTGTGTATGTCGTCAATGTTCCAAACCTCCTTCCACACTCCTGCTCGTGGGTAAAAAATGGTCCCTTCTTGCAACGCCTTGTATCCTTTCCTGACAGTATAAGAGGAATTTCCCCAACCCCTGACGTCTTTGATTGATAGGCACTTAGGAGCATACCCATTTAACACACTATGAAGTTGAGAAGAAAAGGGAAGCAGATGATTGGGTAACTCTAGCGATTTCCAGCCTGTCCAATGCCTAGTGGCCATATCATGTGAAGAAATATTGTGCAATTTCATTTCTCCCTGTAGCTGCATCCAATTTTTCAAAGGAGCGAGATCTTCATTTAATAAGAGGGGATTGCATTCTAGAATTGAATCATTCCATAATTTTATTCTCTTCCCATTGCCCAAGATCCAATTAATATTGTCCCTGATAATTGACATCGCTGAGAGAAGGAGATTGAATATAGGAGAGCCTTTAGTCGTTTGAAGAGGGTGCTCCAAGCATCTTTGCCTCGACCCCCTTCAATATTTTTTCCAGAGCATTTGTTTTCACCAAGAGATTTTCCCAGAGACAATTCCCCAGATAAGTTTCTCTCCCATTTCCTTGTTCATGTGCTCAGGGTCCCTAATGCCCAGTCCTCCCCTACATACTAGATGCTTTACCTGCTGCTAGTTGACTAAATGAAAATTTGTGTTTGTATGTTTGCCTCCTTGCCAAAGGAATTGTCTAATTTTGGTAGATATTTGATTGGAGATGGCTTTAGGGGTAAGTAGGGTAGAGGATTGATAAATTGGCAGTGCAAAGAAAAATGCCTTGATTAGGACTATGCGACCAACCAAATTTAACCATTGGGAATCCCATGAGGTGAATTTAGAGTTGATTTTCTCAATAATGTGCCTCCAATCATGTGAGCTTGACTTCTTCAAAGCGATTGGAATGCCCATATACTGAAAGGAGGACCGAATCTCTACGTTTGGGAATTGAAGAGTGTGGGATATGTTTTGCATTACCTGAGTCAGCATATTCCACCCCATTATTTGACACTTTCGATGGTTCACCACCTCTCCTAATGCATCCAGAAAGGAGTCCAAAACCGCCTTGAGTCGGGAGGCAATGATTTGATAGGCCCTGACCAAAAGCAGAGTATCATCAGAAAATTGTGTATGGTTAAGATATTTCACTCCTTAGACCATCCAAAGACCAGGCAAGTTTCCATTTTCATGTTCAAATTACAGCTTTTGACTGAGGGATTCATCCATGATGATGAATAGCAATGGCGAGAGGGGGCATCATTGCCGCAGGTCTCTATTTCCTTGAAAAAAAACAGTCAGTCATTTGTTTACTAGGGGGTGATCCAAGGCCCTCCGATCCATGAAGCGATCCAATGAATGAAGTTTGGACTGAATCCAATTTTTTGCAGGACCTGAAAAAGAAAAGAGTGATGAACACAGTCAAATGCATTTTCCATATCGCGTTTAATTACCATACCTTTTTCTTTTGCCACAAAACTTGAATGGATAACTTCTTGAACCAACACAATATTGTTGGTGATTTTCCTTTCATGCATGAATCCCCCTTGATATGGAGAGATAATTTTGGGCAGTAAATGTTTGGGACAGGAAGCTATAATCTTTGTGAGGATTTTGTAGGAAGAATTGCAGAGGGATATTGGTCTATATCTAGAGAGGGAGGAGGGGTTAAACTCTTTATGGACCAGTGCCAGAAAGGAAGAGTTTGTATTCCCACCCAATTTAAGAGATCGATGGGAATAGTGAAGCATTATGATAAGATTATTTTTTATAAGGTCCTAATAATGCCTGTAAAAGGAAATAGGAAACTCATATGGGAAAGGGGATTTGTCTAGCCCAAGGCTCCAAATGGTTGCCCAGACTTCTGCTTCTTCAATGGGTTGAGTTAGAAGATGATTATCTTCCTTAGTGATGATAGTGGGAATGTTCTCTAGCATGGCTTCAGTATTCTGAATTACATCTTTTTCTTGTTGGGTGAAGAGATTTTTATAGTACTTATGAGCAACATTTTTAATGCCTTCATAATTAGAAATTTGGGTTCCATCTTCCATATTTATGGTTTCTACATTCTTCTTGGAGAGGTGAGCTTTAGCTTACTTATGGAAAAAAAAATTGTTTCGATCCCCGACTTGGAGCCAAAGGCTGCTTGATTTGATCCTCGAACATTCATATTCTCTTCACAATTCTTTTCGAACTTGGGTCTAGAGAATAACTTCTTCTTGTAGAAGTTGGTGAGTGATGTCAACATCTTCCATTTGCAATTGGAGAGTTTGAAGTTTATTTTTGAGATTTGCAAGGACAACAGAAGGAGATTGAAAAGAGGACTTGGCCCACTTTTTATTGCATTCTTCACCAAAATCAATTTTTGTTCCCAAATGTAAACAAGAGTCCCTGGAATCCAAGAGTGCCATGTACTAGAGACAATAATGTCAACATCAAAAGAGTCGAGCTAGAGAGGGTGGAATCAAAAGGGGAAGGGCCCAAGGTCAGGAAGGGCGTGGATATTTAGGGAGATAGGCTTATGTCAAAGGTCAAAGAGGGCATGATAAATGATTTGATAGAAGAGGAGGAAGAAAGATAATCATTGTGGACCAAGAAGAGGTCTAAGCATGCAACTATGTGGCCTGGACCAAAACGCTTATTAGTCCACGTATATTTTCCCTTGAGGGGAGATATATCAATAAGGTCCCAATCTATGATGAGATCTTCCATCCTATCTTTGGAGGGATCCTTGGCATAAAATCCTCATTTTTTTCAGTGTTGCTCCTTATTGTGTTAAAATCTCTAGTTATAATGCATTCTAACAAATTCTATGTGTCCCTCGGGCTCTGAATAGAGGACCAACAAGCTGGATTTTCCAATGGGTTAGCTGACACATATATTTGAGTATGTAGGCTTCCACAACTTGTCATAGTTGAAGTAGATTTTTCTGGATATAACTGTGTGAGGGGTTTCAAAACATCCAAAGTTTTGAGTGGAGACTCCACCCATCATCAAGGACATAAGAAGTTATTATGTCCCTGATGATGGGTGGAGTGTCCACTCGAAACATTGGACGTTTCGAAACCCATCACACAGTTATATCCAGAAAAATCTACTTCTAAAATGTATATATTTATAATAGTGATGAGCATTCCATCGATAATATATTTAAATCTAGTACAAATCCAATGAGAGGTTTGGAGGGAGGATACCAGACTGTATTCATTCTTATTCCAGAGGGTACATAGATCCCTAGAGTCTCCCTTGGCGTCTTCGACTATGTAATCCCATTATTTGAGGACTCCCAAAGATGTATGTCAAATGTCCTCTGCTCACATTTTTGTCTCCTGGAGAAGGAGAATAGATGGCTTTTCATTTTTAATAGGATCACAGGAAGTAGTGTACTTGGGAGCACTGTCTAGACCCCTGCAATTCCAAGAGATAATTATCATTATTTATGAGGATGAGGGTGAATACCTCCTTTAGACGCCATATTGCTTCCAACTGTTTTTGGATGTTTTGTTAATTTTAAATAATTAATAATTAATATTAAATAATTAATTATTTAATAAATTGCACATTGCATATTGTGCATTGCACATTAATAAATAATTATTAATATTTTAATTATTTGTATAGGACTATATTAAAAAAAATTAAAATCATTTTTACACCAACTAACAGATATACCTGTGTGGGGATATACCTATGTAGGGATAGACATGTGCAAGGATATTACTATGTGGGGATATACTTGTGCGGAGGTGCAGCCAAATCATCAAAGAAAAAGTCTTCTTACTGTGCGGGGATATACCTATGCAGAGGTGTGGGCAAATCGTCCAAGAAAAAGTCTGTGCACATAAGCAACAACACATTGCACTTTGCAATATTAAATAATTAATAATTATTTAATTATTTAATAATAAATAAATAATTGATTGATTGATTAATTAATTGCACATTGCATATTAATAAATAATTATTAATCTTTTAATTATTTGTATATGATTATATTAAAAAAAATAAAAAATAGTTTTTACACCAACTAACAGACATACCTATGCGGGGATATACTTGTGCGGAGGTGTGGACAAATCACAAAGCAAAAGTCTTCGCACATAAGTAGCAACGCATTGTACATTGCAATATTGAATTTTTGTAGTCTAAGAGAAAGTACGAGAAGGTTGCCAGCAGGTCCTTACACAAAGCATTACACACTACAACATTATATATAAGAACACATAGACATATAGAAGAACATACAAAAGTGGGGGAGAACCATCAATAGATTTTATTATATATATGTCTAAAACAACCTTTATTTTTCCATTACATAATAGTGTATATATATGTGTGTGATATACAGTTACCAGTTAGTTACATTCCTTAATTGTTCGGTCAATTGACACTAATTGTCTGTTTGACTGACTTCCTAACCGACTACTATAGTCGACTTGAGGGTCTAGTCGGTGGGTCCGACTAGCCCCTATAACATCTCCCCCCTCCTCAATTCCTTGCTCGTCCCGAGCAAGAGGGGAGTGTGACAAAATATAAAAAAATTCTATTATGTCATCTTTGAGGTTATTACAAAATGAGAGAGAGAAAAGAAGAAGAAGAAAATAGAGGATGTTGATGTCGGATCATGTTGAAAGAACGTCCAACATCTTCCACTCGACCCCCATATTTCACCATTGCAGGGTACTGATGACCAATGTCTTGAATCTCTTATCACAAGTTGTTTCTCCAGGCTGACCAAATGATATAATTGTACGTTAGGAATGATTCTTAAATGCCCCCATTTCTTTGATATTGAGAGAATGGTGCCCAAGAGGGACATTCCTTCCTTTAAGCAATGTTGAACATCTCCTCCTAACGTCTGTATCCAATATGGATGGTTAGCTTCTCTCATAGGGAGGGGAGGCTTAGGTGGGTCATCATTTGCAACATTCATCATCAACATAGCCTATTTTGGGAACTTAATTGTTTTCAAGATGTTTTTTCTTCGTGCTTTTGGTTGTTTTATAAAGGAGCTTGATTCGTGTCTGATGATGAGAGATGATGAGGTAAAAATATTCCTAATATAAAAAGGTCTTAGGCTTGCATGACTGTGTGTTTGTAGGCAATTATCATTGTTTCTGATCAACAATGTGTGACAGTGAACTTAGGTGCAGATAGTACGAAGATATAAGGTCAACTGTCTTATTAGATGTTGTGTGGTCTTCAACTGATTTGTCGACGTATCCATTATCTATGTGAGATATATTCCATCGTACCTTTATTTGATGTCATGGTGTCATCAACAAGGGCCTAAGGCAATTGGTGGCTTCAAGTTTGTCCATGTCATCATATGAGTTGTTCCCCACAGTCGGATCGATCCTTCCAGTTCGTCAAAATCTTTGGGGCGTAGTATCCCACTATATTGATTTCTTTTATGTTTATCATTTTTTCATGAATGAATACTTTGATGGATTCTGTATATCTTATAGTTATCTATATTAGTTACTTTATTCATCATTTTCTTAGATTTTCTCTGTGTTTAATTTTTTTCTTTTTCTTTATTTCCTTTTCCGACTTGAGTCTCCCTAATGGGTTTTCGTCCAAGTCGAGTCTTACTGGTGCCTTCACAAAGGTTTTCACCAGTAGGACTTGAGGTTTCTATGTACGATATATTTTCAAGTGGGCTCCATTGAATAATTTTTTGAAAGGGTTCCCCTGCAAATTTTTTAGTTGTATTGCTCCAGTGGGTCGGATGTCCTCAACCACATATAGTCCCAACCATGTTGTTTTCCTTGGTTTTCCTATTAGATGATTGTCGTATAGTAATACCAAGTCTCCATCGTTGATGTCCTTTATGAGATGTCGATCATGCCGAGATTTTTGTTGGCTCTTTTGGATTTCCTGATGCTCTTGTGACAACATTCTCTCTTATTCTAGTTGAGTTAGTTGAAAGAATCATTGTCATGTGTTAAGTCTATGGTCAAAATCCAAGGCGGAGGCTATACGACCTGCATTGACACAAAAATGTAGTGGGATTACAACTTCTTGACCATAAACTAATTTGAATGGTGTTTGACCAATTGATCTTTTATATGTTGTTATGTAATCCCATATTACTGTTGGAACTTTATCATCCCAATCATCTCTATTTAGTCCACATATTTTAGTTAGCCCCTTGTGTAGTGTTTTGTTAAATGATTCCACTGCTTTGTTGGATTGTGGATGATATGCAGTCATTTTTCTATGGTTGATTACGAACTTTCTGAGTAGTACTTCAATTGTGTTATTGATAAAGTGTGTTCCTTGATTGTTGATTATTTTCAAAGGGAAACCAAATCTGGTAATTATGTTTTCATAAACAAATTTTGCAGTTGTTTCTTTTGTGCAATTCTCAACTGGTTCAGTTTCTGCCCATTTGGTTAGATACTCAACAACCGTAATTATGTACTTTGGTCCTGACCTCTTGATCTGGTTGGGAAGGGTCTGACGAAATCAATAGCCAAAATTTCAAATGGTAAACTTGGGTTTACTGAATGTAGGGGCATTTCATTTTTCTATAATGGTCATCCCATCCTCTGGCACTTGCCACATACCTGCATTTTTTCTCGATAGTCTTTATGTAGTGTTGGACACCAAAGACCGGTTTGAAGAATTTTTCTAGTTGTCGTGTTGGCTTGAAAGTGTCCTCCTATTGTGCCTGTGTGTGCCTCGATAATGATGTCTTCTCATTCATGCTCTAATGCACATCTTCGAAGGATATTATACAATCCTATTTTGTAGAGGTATCTTTTTATTAGAATGAATGGTGCAACTTTCATTGCTATGATCTTCCGCTTGTTGGCTGGGAGGTCCTCGGGTGCTTTCCCATCTTCTCAAAAATTTGTAATTTTTTCTAATTCCTTAGGGGCTGCTTCCACCCTGAATAAATGCACGTCTGGTAGATCATCGTCTATCCCTATCAGAACTTCTCCTATCTCTTGTCGGGATAGGTGATCCGGGCTGACATTTTTCTTCCCTGGTCGAACTACTATTTCAAAGTTGAATTCTTGAAGGAGTAGTAGTTATCGACAAATCTTACCGTGATGGACTGATTTGTTGACTAAATATTTGAAAGCTTGATGATCAATAAAAAATACAAAGGGATTTGCTAAGAGACAGTGTCTAAATTTTTGCAGGGAAAAGATCATTGTTGAAGCTTCATGCTCTGTCGTCGAGTAATTTTGTTTTGATTTATTTAGTTTCCAGCTGGCATATTCGTTGGGATGGTAGACCATCTCATCGTACGGTTGGGCTAAGACTGTGCCAACAACAACATTAGATGCATCGACATGTACATGAAATTTTCTAGACCAGTTGGGAAATCTTTGTATTGATGCTTCTACCAACTTTCATTTTAATAGTTCAAAAGAGTTGTTACATTCCTAGCTCCATTGAAACTCTACTTGTTTGTTTAGTAGCTTGGCAATTGGAAAAGTAATATCAAAATAATGTCGAATAAACTTTCGATAGTATCCTGTGTGTCCAACAAATATTTTTATTTGTTTGTGATTGATTGGCGGTTTCAAGTTGAGGATGACTTTGATCTTGGCCATATCGTCTTTTATGCCATCTTTACATACAATGTGTCCCAATAGTATGCATATTGGTGTGGCGAAGATACATTTTTTTATATTCAAAGATAAGTGGATCTATTTGCATCTCTCCAACATCATTCTTAGCCATTGTATGTGATATTTTAGGAGGCTGTAGATAGTCCAGTTGTCGAAATATATGACCATTGTTTTATAGATGTATTCTTGAAATTCTTTGACCAATATCCTGGAGAAGACTGTTGGGGTGTTTTTGAGGCCAAAGGGCATGAATCTGTATGCAAATGATCCGAACTCAGATATAGATGTAGTTTTTTCTTGATCTTCTTTTGTTATTTCTACTTGATTGTATTTGGAGAATCCGTTAGTAAGGGAATAACATTCATGCCCTGTGACTTCGTTGATGATATCTTCATCATATGGTGTTGGAAATGGATCTATTACTGTGAGCTTATGTAATCCTTGGAAGTAAACATAGATTCTTATCTTCCCGGGGTCGTGCTTCTTGGGTTACACGACCATGGGAGTTTTCGATTCCGACTTATCAATTGGATATATGATATTAGTTGATATCATTGCCTCAATTTCCTTTTGGAGAATAAGTTTGTATTTATGTGTTAATTCATATGGTCGTTTTTTTATAGGATTGGCTCCTGTTATTAGTTCGATTTTCATTTCGCCCATTTATTGTACTAAACCTTTCATGTCTTTATAGTCTCTTGCAAAAACATCTTGGTATTCTTTTAATAGGTCGACTATTTCTAAGGTTTGCTTTTTAGTCCAATAGTCGTCTATTCTGGCCATTTTTGGTCGGTCGTCCATTGAAATGTTGAATTCTTTGGTCTTGATTTCTGCATCCATTTATTCAGGTGCTTTTGAATCGTTTAATTGACATTATCCTTCGACGACTATCTGATAATTTGGCGGGAAGTCAGGCTTGTCTATATCTTGTTTTTCCTCTTTCTCTTCCTTGGTCACAGAGTAAATTGTTTTGACATGATTTTGTATGCTTGGGTGATTTTTCTTCCAACGAAAGATCTGCCCTGTAAAACTTATGTTTTCCATATCTATCTGACGAGCTATAACAATATTTGTACTCTGAGTTGATACAAAATTACAAGTTGAGGTCCAACATTCGTCGACTTTGGTTTTTCCCTTTTCCTTCATCTCCTTAGGACTGGTTTTTTCTAAAAAGATTTTGATTTCTTTTGTAGTTGCTTGTAGGAGTGCCTTCTCTTATCTGAATTCAAAGTCCTTAAGAAAGTTAATCTTAATTACATTCCATTTTAATGTACGCTTAGATGCTTCTTCGATATTATACCACTTATGTGGTATGCCGGATAATGTATTCAGAAACATGTGCGACCATACTCATTCATCCTGGCATCCTGCTTGTGTAACAACCCAAATTGATTAATTTTATCATAGTTTTTAATTCAAATTTAATTAATTATTAAAATATATTAATGAGTCTTTATTATTTTATTTTTTAAAAGGTGGGTGAAGTAATTAATGGGGGGATAAGGCTGTTGGGAATTAATGGGGAATAAGGTTGTTGGGAATTAATGAGAGGGAATTGAGAGAGGAGGATAATGAAGAAGGGGAGGACTTGGATGGGGATATTATTTTTTGTTTGAGGATTTATGAATTGCAAAAAGAGGGAGAAGGAGGAGGAAATTGGAGAAATTTTTTTGGGGAGCTCTAACAAGGAACTGTTGTTGCTGGGAATTTTGGGCTCGAGGGCCAGGAAACCGCAAGGATTCCTGGAGCTAGGGAGTTGGAGAGTCTATTCCTAGCTGGCTGGGAGGTTAATATTCAATGTGGGCAAGAACAAGGGCAAGAAGAAGAACATGATCAGACAGAAAAGGGACTAGATAAACTAACTTGCAGGTGGAGGTATGTATTATGGTGTTGTTATCATTATTTTGCTGTTGTTGTTATCATTATTATGATGTTGTTGTTATTATTATTATGTTGTTACTGTTTATTCCTGGTTTATTCCAAGTATAAGAAAATCATTAAAAGAAATTCTAAACTGAATTTTAGAAAACCTTTATTTAGTTTGAGTCTTGAAAATAACCAGTCTCTACATATGGTATCAGAGCCCGATTTCAAAACTGAAACCTGGGCTTGACCACCCACATAACTATACATTATTTTCCAAGAAACCCTTTATTTATAGCCTAGAAAACCTTTATTTATATACCATAAAACCTATGAAGACTACCCGGAAGAACCCCAAAAGAACTACCCATAGGAACCCGGGAATAGGGAGAGTCCAAAAAGAAAAGGGAGGGGGTTCCTGCATATCTGTCTCACCCTCTGTTTAGGCTACCTGTAAACTATATGCTCACCTACACGAGGCGTAGAGAATCAAATAAGTGAAAAAAAAGAAAAAGAAAGAAAGAAGCATACAAAGTTTGCAAAGCTAAAATATAATAAGGGCAGTGATACGAATAATGTAAATAAAGAAGTAAACTATAACAATCATAAGAAAACATAGAATGATATTATGATATGATAATAGGAGGCCTTACAAAATGAAATTGGCCTTCCAAGTCATCTTGCCTTATTTTCACAAAGTGCACAAATCGTAGACCTTCTACCATGATTACAAGCTTTTTTTTACTGTTGACCAACACTCTTGCTGCCCACACGCATGATGTTGGGGGATTCCAAACTATGACGACAATAACCAAGCTCGTCTTCAGAAAAATTTGCTGGAATATTTGAATCACTATTGTTATCTGCCTACCCAGAAGGAACCTTGTGCCCAACAGAAAAGACATGATTGCTGACATGGCTGCCATATGTAAAGGAAGAGCAACGACCATTTCTTGTAGAAAAATTGCGCATAGGATGACTGAAATACCCCGACTTGTCATCAGAAGAAAAGGCTGAACTGTACTTGGTAGTTTTGTTATCTTCAACTTTAGAGTTGCGTACAACCGCTAAACCACAACTTAATGGTGCAAATTTAGGCATATGATGAACGAACTGAGAGTTGTCCATACAATCAACCATCTCAGATCTTTGAGCAGTGGAAGCTTTGTCAACCTCAGCCTCCACCACAAGCTCATCGAACAATTCAATTGGGTTGTTACATTTATGCTAACATGCCACTCTACTCTACTCTTAAATATCTAGCAATAATAAGAATAATATGCCTGCAAGAGAATAATGCAGACATCAATAGCCTTTATGGGCAAGTGCAAGTATATAAAAGAATCCCAAACCCGCCCTGAAAAACCACTTCACAGGCCGGATTTGGATTAGCCCCACCCTTTGGTAACCAAATAAAGTCAAGAAATCAACGACAGAAACGTGTGCCAAAAAACTTAAAAGATAACTTCTACTTAAAAACAAAATTTGTGACCAATGGAATCCTCTACCATTATTGAAAGCAATCTTCACATGAAACACGACGACCACCGTTCCTCTCATTGCATCCACGACAGTGTGGCTCAGATCCTGAGCTTTGATAACCGCCATTTCCATCCTGCTTCCTCTGTAAATCATCACCGTAAACTAGCAATCAAGCCAAACACAACATCAAGCCAATGTGCACGTCAAAGTCGGGACCAAGGCCAACCACAAAGACATAGCCCATGGGTCAATATGCACTACGCATCACAACCACAAACAAAAAGCTCAGTCAAATCTAGATACAGAACCATGGACTGCAATGGGCAGTCAAACATCGTAAATGATTTCACAACACAAACAACACGAGTCAGCCGAGACCGTAGACTAAGCTATGCAGCCAAAGTCACAACACAACACAACACAAAAGTCCACACTCAAACCAAGCGCCCAACGCCAAGCTCACGAGACCAATACACAACACGTCCCAAGGCCCAAACGCCCAGTACCAAGCGCTAAGCCATGATGGAGAAAACAGTTCCATCTTCTCTACGCGTCTAGTATCAAAACCATACACACAACACCTTTGTGCTTCAATATATCTTCATATTGTATGAGCATGTTGCAGGCAAGCAACCATCACCTCCGCCGCTTCCCTGTCTCCACCACTAGTGCCAAACCACGAGCCTAGAGAATGAGAGCTCACAAAGGATCCCACAAGGGGCATAAGACCATGAACGTGCACTAGTTATCAAGCCCACAAGCATAGGAGAGCATGGCCCGACTGCCATGGTCCAACTCGCAAGACACTAAGGAGAAAAGAAGATGAGGCCGCTCATGTCGGCCCTGGCTGTTCCCTTAGGCGGTTGGCCAGGGAGCCACCGACCGCACTCAAACCTACGTAGAGGAGAGATCCTGACTGAGAAAACGAAAATGAACATAGCGAGCCAAATAATGTGTGTTCTAAGGTTTAATTTTAGCCAGGTTGCTGGAAAGGTTGGGAAAGAGACACGTGGGCCTCATGGAAAGCCCCCCTGTCCTCAATGTTTAGGGTTATGTTGAGTTTTCTTTTATTCCAATAAGATATTTAACTTTATTTTTATCTATTTTGTTATTTTTAACATATTTCTTTATTTTAATATTTAAATTAATGAATGATTTTAAATTAATCTATAGTTTTGTATAAATTCAAGGTAGAAGGTGGAGGTAGTAAATAATTTTAGGGTATCATAAAATAGTTTTAATTCTAAAATTATAATAATAGTTTTTATTTATTATTTATTTTAAATAAATTATATCTACATTTATATGGTTATGTACAATTTAAGGAGTAAGTTTTAAACTCTAAGTTAATATTATTATTTTCATCTTAAGTTAAGGTAATATTAACATTAATATCAAGGTTATTATTATGTATTTAATTATGATACTAATAATAATATTAATTTTATGGATTAGATTAAATGTGTTGATTAAGACTATTGAAACTTAGGTTAAAGTTTAGTCTAGGTTATTGGGTTATAATAATTAATCAACATTGTATTTAAAACACTTTAATTAGTCTTCACATCTCTAAAGACTTAAGGAGGTAAGTGACACTTATTGGCGGGTACCTCGCAGTGCTAACATAGTTGGCAAGGCAAAGGAGTTAGCAACTTATGTGAATAAAGTTACCAAGCTTAGAGGCTTTCGACCCTAATCTTTAGCCACTTACCCTAAAGAGAATAACGCTTGTTTACAGACAAGTAATTTTTTTTTTTTACGCCTAACCTCTTTTTACTAGTATAAGTTGAGTGAATGTGAACTGCCTTAGACTCTTCCATGACAAGAATTTGGTTTGATGCAGATTCAATTATTCCAGATGGTTAGGAATCAGGGAAACCGAGGCCGAGGGGCATTGTCTCAAGGACCGCCAACTCTGGCGCTGCCACCACCATCGCCTGAATTAACTCTCATTCTGCACTCTTTGGAGGTTATTAATGAGACTTTAAAGGGGCGTCAGTTAGCAGATGTCGAAGTGGAACCCCAACCATCTGGAGTGGGTAACCCTGAAGCATCGAGGGATTCAGAGGGAGGGCCTCCACCCGGGGACATCACTAGAGAACTACAAAAGATCAAACTCCCAGAGTTTGCCCGGGGTTGTGCTAGTGAATGTGTAGAGGCATGGTTGGAAGGAATGGCACGATGTTTCTCTTTAAGAGACTATGCTTCCACATCAAAGGATAAAATAACAATCTTTCAGTTGAGGGATAGTGCCTTGAACTGGTGGGGTAACCTGGAGAGGCACTTGCACCTTACCCTAGACACCGTCTCATGGGAACTTTTTGAGGAAAGGTTCTAGAGAAAATATTTGTCAGCTTACTACGAGAAACAACAAGTGGGAGCATTTCATGCTCTAGTTCAAGGAAACAAGATCGTGGAAGAATACAAGATCAGGTTCATGGAGTTGGTAAAATATGTCTCGTACATGGATACTGATCAACGACAGGAAGAACATTTTGTGTATGGATTAAACCCTAAGATAAGGGCCATGGTACGGATGTGGAAACCGTCGTCAGTAGCGGAAGCAGTTGAAAATGCACATTATGCAGAGGAGCATATGAGCTTAAACGAAGGTATGAGATCAACCTTTCCACAACATCCTAGATTCGTGGGAAAGGCTCCTAGGACCTTCTTGAGGGGAGGGAACTCTAGGCTGCCTCCTTATGGTAATATAGTCACACATAGGGCAGTTGCTACATGTATCTCAATGGAAATGAGTGCAATATACCACTCATCACCAATGACGCAAGCAGGTCCACAAACTTCTCAGGGAGAAACAAGTAGGGGCAGGGGCTCCAGGGGAAGGAACTCATTTAAGAGACCATCATAGGGAAGTGCGCAGGTTCCATCTCATGTTACGTGGTGGGGGTGTGGAGGACCCCATTACAAGCGTGACTGACTAGAGTTGCAAGCAGGATTTGTGCATAGAGAAGGAAAGGCCCCGATGGGAAGAGCGAGTAGTAGCCACCATATTTATGCAACGATTAATAATCACCAGGAAGAACATAAATCCATGGTGGTGGAGTCGTCAAGTACGCTAAATCATGTCAATGTTAAAATTTTATTTGATTCTGGTGCTACAAATAGTTTCAATTCACCATCTGCATTAGAAAAGTGTGGGTTGGCAGCCTACAAGCACAATGACTTTAAACAAGTCGAGATGGCTTCGGGGGGAAAAAAATCGGTAGAACCCAACGTTGATAATTGTCTAGTAGACCTGGGAGTATGTACTACTAGGTTGAAGGTATATGTCACTGCTATGGGGACGTATGACCTAATCATTGGAATGGATTGATTAGAATCCCATCGAGCTATGGTAGATTGCTTCGCGAAAAGGGTGCTTTGTGTTAACGATGAAGGAAGGCCAGTAGAGATCCATGGTGTACATAGGAAGGTGTCTCTATGCTTTATCTCGACCATGAAGGTTAAATGTTGCATAAGGAAAGGGTGTCGACTATATGTAGTGGAAGCAGTAAATGAAAGGAAAGGACTCTCCTTGGATCAGTACCCAGTATTGTCGGAGTTTAAGGATGTTTTTCCGAAAGAGTTTCCAGGGTTACCTCCTGAGAGGGAGCTTGATTTTACCATTGAGCTAAAACCTGGTGCAGAGCCAATTTCCAAGACTCCGTATAGGATGACAGTGCCATAAATTTGTGAGTTGCAGATGCAGTTGAAAGAACTACTCGACTTAGGGATAATAAGGCCTAGTGTCTCACCTTGGGGTGCACCGGTAATTTTTTTTTGAAGAAGGATGGTTCCTTACGACTGTGTATAGATTACAGGAACTTGAACCATGCTACAGTGAAAACTAGGTACCCAATGCCACGAATAGATGATCTCTTTGATCAAATGAAAGGAGCAGCGGTGTTCTCAAAAATTGATTTGCGATCAGGGTATCACCAATTAAGGATTAAGGACGATGATATTCCTAAAACTACATTTCGAACTCGGTTTGGGCATTACGAGTTCGTTGTAGTACCTTTCAGTTTGAACAATGCGCCAACAATATTCATGAGCCTCATGAATGGTGTATTCTGAAAGTACTTAGATCGCTTTGTACAAGTCTTTCTGGATGATATCCTCATCTATTCCAAGAATGAAAGAGAACACGAGGAACACTTGTCAGTGGTGTTGTCATGCCTTAGAGAGAACAAATTGTATGGCAAGTTGTCGAAGTGTTCTTTCTTTCAGAAATAAATTCACTATTTAGGTCATATCATTTCCGGTGAAGGAATCTCTATGGACCCAAAAAAGGTAAAGGCCATTATGGAATGGCCAGTGCCGAAAAATGCTCATGAGGTAAGAAGCTTCATGGGGCTAGCGGGTTATTACTAGAGATTTGTGGAAGGGTTCTCTAAAATAGCGAAACCCATCACCACTCTACAATGCAAGGGGGTCAAGTATGAATGGATAGAAGAATGTGATAGTGCATTCATCAAGCTTAAGAGGTTACTAACTACTACACCAATTCTAAGAGTGTCGGATATGGAAAAAGACTTCACAGTCTACACGGATGCCTCGAAGAAAGGGTTGGGGATTGTGCTAATGCAGGATGGAGGGGTGGTAGTGTATGTTTCAAGAAAGTTGAAGCAACATGAGGAGCTTTACGCTACTCATGATTTAGAGTTGGCAACTGTAATGCTAGCTCTGAAACTTTGGAGGCACTATCTAGTGGGGAAAAAATTTGAGCTCAAAACGGACCATGAAAGTTTAAAACATCTCTTCACTCAAAGGGATCTCAATTCTAGGCAGAGGCGATGGAGTGAGTTTATGAGTGAGTACAATTTTGGAATTTCATACATCAAGGGAAAGGAAAATGTGGTCGTAGATACCTTGAGTAGGAGACCACATGTCTTCTCCTTGGTACCCTTAAAAGTCAATCTTAGGGAGCAAGTGTTGGGGCAACTTCTTGGAGATAGTACTTGGTATTTAAAGGTTACTTCAACCCTCCATAGTGGGAGGAAATTAGATCCAAAGTATAAAGGATATAGCCTGGAAGTAGATGGACTATTAAGATATCAAGGAAGGATGTACATCCTCAAAGGTGGGGATATTCGAAGAATCATACTGAAGGAATCCCATAGAGCACTTTATTGTGCACATCCGGGTGTGAAGAAAATGTATGCAGACATGAAGAAGCTTTTCTTCTGGGTAGGCATGAAGTGTGATGTAGTCCATGTCGTCGCCAAGTGCCTAGAGTGTCAACAAGTGAAAGTTGACCACCACCACCCGACAGGTCTCCTACAACCGCATGATGTCCCTATGTCCAATTGGGAAGTCATTTATATGGATTTTGATGTGGGATTGCCGCTCACATTGCATAGACACAATGCCATTCTTGTGATAGTTGATAACTTGACCAAGAGTGCTCATTTTATTTCGGTTAGAGACACTTACAATGTCATTGATGTGGCATGCGTGTTTGTAAGTGAGGTCATTCGTTTGCATGGGATACCCAAGAAGATCATTTCAAATAGGGACTCCAAATTCACTTCTAGGTTTTGGACAAGTTTGCAGTCAACGTTGGGGACTCAGTTGAACTTAAGAACAACTTATCATTTTGAAACAGATGGGAAAACTGAGAGAGTAAATCAGGTTATGGAAGACATGCTTAGGATGTATGTTATGGATAATCAAACCCATTGGGAGAAGTACCTACCTTTGGTAGAGTTCACCTACAATAATAGTTTTCATAGCTCCATCGGAATGCCACCCTACGAAGCTCTGTATGGAAGGCCATGCAGAAAACCGTTGAGTTGGGAAAGGTTAGAAGACTGAGTGACAGTTGGGCCAAAATTGATTCAAGAGATGGATGAATAGGTGAGTTAGATTAGGCAGAGACTAAAGGAAGCACAAGATAGACATAAAAGTTATGTTGATGCACATAGGACTGACCGAAGTTATAAAGTCGGAGATCAAGTTTTCATTTGTATCAGGCCTAATAAGAGTACCATTCGGTTCGGGAAGGGGACAATGTTGTCACCTCTATTTATAGGGCCGTTCAAAATCCAAGAGATAATTGGACTCGTTGCCTATCGTCTCATACTGACACCCCACTTGCATAAAACTCATAATGTTTTTCATGTATCTATTCTACGTCATTATGTTGCTGATGAATCTCATGAACTAAATTGGAAGGAATTGCAAGTATCGGACGTAGGAACCCTCACGGTAGAACCGTTATGCATATTGGACCATAGGGTCCGACAATTCAGGAACCGTCTAGTAGACCAAGTTAAGGTCCAGTGGGACAAGTATAGCCCATGATCTGCTACTTGGGAGGATGTTGAGACCTTACGACGAGATCATCCCTCACTTTTTTTTACCACCTAGGGAATATGTTTTCCGAAGTTTGGGTGTATGTAATGCCACCTTTTGACTTAGACAACTAGGATTACCTAAGGCATAATCACCTTTATTTTCTATTCATTGTGAAACTATTAATGATGCACTTGAACTTTTAAGACGTATGAACCTATGTGAATGACAATTCTATGAATGTTTAACGTTATTTGAATGATGATGAATATTATGCAATCTATTATGTGAATGTCAATTCTATGAATGTTTAATGTTATTTGAATGATGATGGATATTATGCAATCTATTATGAGAATGCCAATTCTATGAATGTTTAACGTTATTTGAATTATGGGGATATTATGCGATCTATTTCTAACTTGAAAATTTTGAAATTTAAAGTTGTTGGTACGTGGATACCGAATTGAGATTATGGTTGAATGCATTTACATGATGATAATGCATAGATATGTATGAGTCTGTGTTATAGACTAATCTGCAGGTCAATGAGCTATGAAATAGCCAAAGGATAATGATAATAAAAGTTGATGTCGTGAACACCGATCGATAAACCATATGGTATGAATCTTTATATGTGAAATTATGTTGATTCGAATGCATTGCTATGATATATGGACCAGTGCAGGTTTTTCAGGTGGTGAGACTGCCTAAAACTGAATATACGATGAAAAAATCCCCAACAACACAGTGCCACTGTATATTCCATGGTAGGGTGTGGACCCTAGTCCTATTAGGAGGGGTGGAGGCATTTCCCACTGTGTATCCTCTGAAACTTGGAGTCATGGGAGGACGGTGTTAGCTCACGCTCCCCTAGACGTGTGATGATGACTCTCAGTTGCCTGTTGGGGAAGCTTGGTCAAGAGAGTGACACTTCCGCTTACGGGCTCTATTTGGAGTTAGGTCAATATAGTTGACACTCCAAGATAGTCCAGCAGAGGAGGGATAGGGATGGAAGACAGAAGTAAGTTAGGGAGGAAGGATGAATAGAAATAGTGGAGAGTGTGTGGGGATTTCGCCTTAATAGTATAATTTATTGTTTTTCCCCTTGTTGAAAAGAGAATATCTATATATGTATATTTATAATTGCTTAACTAAACTACAATTATCTAAATGAACGTTGTTATGCTAAATTATTATAATTGAGGGATTTTGCGAACATTTTAAATAGTTTACCGTCTTTTATGAAATGAATGGTCTCGTTGATTGGATTAGACACATACAATAATTACTTTAGGTGTGATAATTAATTTTATTAGTACATGTACGAGTCCTGTGTGTGCTAGCTACACATGTGTGCCTTGCACATGTACACTAGTATGTATAAGTGTTTTAAATTGATGATGTTGATTATTTGTTGTGAATGTATGAATCGTGCATCGTTACCCTTGTATTGTAAATAACTCTAACTTCGGGACAAATTTTCTTGAAGGGTGGGTGTATGTAACAACCCAAATTGATTAATTTTATCATAGTTTTTAATTTAATTTAATTAATTATTAAAATATATTAATGATTCTTTATTATTTTATTATTAAAAGGAAAGGTGGGTGAAGTAATTAATGAGGGGATAAGGATGTTGGGGAATTAATGGGGGGATAAAGTTGTTGGGAATTAATGGGGGGATAAGGTTGTTGGGAATTAATAAGGGGGGATTGAGAGAGGAGGATAAGGAAGAAGGGGATATTATTTTCTGTTTGTGGATTTCTGAATTGCAAAAAGAGGGAGAAGGAAGAGGAAATTGGACAAATTGTTTTGGGGAGCTCTCACAGAGCACTGTTGTTGCTCGGAATTTTGGGCTCGGGGGCCAGGAAACTGCAAGGATTCCTGGAGCTAGGGAGCCGGAGAGGCTGTTCCTAGCTGGCTGGGAGGTTAATATTCAGTCTGGGCAAGAACAAGGGCAAGAACAAGGGCAAGAACAAGAACAATATTAGACAGAAAAGGGACTATATAAACCAACCTGCAGGTGGAGGTATGTATTATGTTGTTGTTATCATTATTCTGTTGTTGTTGTTATCATTATTCTGCTACTGTTGTTATCATTATTCTGTTGCTATTGTTATCATTACTCTGCTATTATTGTTTATTCCTGGTTTATTCCAAGTATAAGAAAATCATTAAAAGAAATTCTAAACTGAATTTTAGAAAACCTTTATTTAGTTTGAGTCCTGAAAATAACTAGGCTCTACAGCTTGTTTCCATTCTTTCTCACATTGTTGAATGTGAGCTACTAGGTTAAACCCACGTTTGAATGTTGGGATATCCAGGTTTGTCGATAATTCCCCCCCAAAAAAATATTTCTACAAAGTATAGAGTGGAAGTGGTCCATGTCTATAGTCGAGATGCATGCATTTCCCACCATTGTGCAGCTTGACCTGTGAAGGACTTGAATAGACTTTGAATTCTCCCCTGTTCTTTGACCGACTTGGGCACTTTGTCAACATGCTCTGACGAAGAGTTCCTTTCACTGAATTGAAGAGTTTTCCTTACTTTTATATGAGTTGGAATGAGTGCCAACGTTTGCTTTAACTTTCTTTCTGCCATAATAGGTACAAATTGTACTGAGAAGCATGATTTGGATCTTATTATTGGTATGGCTTCTATCTACCAACATTCTTTTGCTTTGGCTTCGTAATTCTCCATTTGCCAGTTGTATAATTCTTTATCTGAATTTTGTCTTATTTATAATGGGGATCCAACAAGGATTTCACCTTCACTGTTCGGCTTGACATTATCTCTTTGCTCATTTATTACTTGATATAATTGTTGGGCTTGATGAGATTCATCCCATGTCTCGGCCCAAGGTTTTCCTTCCTTTGGATCCAATGGGATTATGATTTTTCTTCCACTTCTTTTCAATTTGATCATATCTCTTTCGAGGGAGATTGTAGCTCGCATGTTTCTTCCCCAAGGTCTGTTGACTAAAGCAAGGTAGGAAGGAATTACTTCGACCAAATTGATTACTTCAAAATTGACTCTCTTCAAGATTCCCATTATAGATGTTATTACACTTTTAAGGGTACAAATTGGTTCAATGAACCTTTGATCTGCTAGCTTTAGGAAATTCATGGTTGGTTGGAGCAGTGTTTTTTCGAGTCGAATCAACGTTTCCCTTGGGAGTATGTTTACTTGAGATCCAAAATTGACTATGACTTCCTTGATCATATGTCCATCAATTTTGAGGTCGACTTGTCGGTCAAGTCGGTTGTATTCCTTTCTTGAGATAACTGGTGCAGACTTTTAACAGATCTTTGGTCTTCTTTATATTCTTTTAGAATACTCAGTAGGTTGATCAGACGATCGACCAATTTTTTTTCCTTTAACAACTACAAAAATTTGTCTAACATCGTATAAGAAATGTTTGTATGTCCTCCCTTGTTACTTTTATCTTGGTTGATGTTGTTGAAGAATTTAATCGCTTCCCGCATAAGTTTGTCTTGTTGATCTAGGTCGGGGTGTATATGTTGGTCTCTCCTTTGTTGACTTGATAGGTCTGGATACATATCTTCATCGACTCCTGAATGTGTTATTACATGAAGGTTCTTTGAATTCAGAATCTCTTGTTTTGGCACTGTGTGCAAGAGATTTACATTTCTTTTGTTCATGAATTTTTCTAGTACAATTGGACAGTCTTCTAGGGAATGATCTCCTACTCCATAAATGTTACAGAACTTGAGGACAATTCTATCTTTGATTGCGTAGTCTAGGATGATATGATTGTCTGTCCAACAATTAAAGAAATATTAGCGTCTTCTTTTGCATCCTCTACCAAAATTTCCTCGTCCTCGTCCTCTGCCTCGACCTCTTCCTCTATATCCGTTTCCATTTGCTTGGTCGACACGCTGGTTGGCCGCCTTTGTATGATATAATGAGTCAATGTTATGTCTATTATTTCCGTTCAAATGTCATTCCTAAGTGGAATGATTATTCTCTTTGCATATATGGCATCACTTGGGTCATGCATTCCTTAGATTTCACGGGCAGTCTCTTGTTGTGTGATTTTTCAAGGCTTCACAAATATCACAATATGTTTCAATCTGGATGCTTTTGACTGTTGGGTCCACCACATTATTGAATTTGCAGTAATATTTTGTGTGTAGCTCCGTGAGCTTGTCTTCGAGTCTTTTTTTAGCGATTGTCGAACACAAGGCCCCTTCATCATCCATTTTAATCTACTGTGCTTTTTTCAGTATGTCTTCGCATGTCTAAAGATCATACATTTGGAGTGAAATTCTGATCTTTTGTAGTAGTCCTGCTACATACCATTCTGCCAGCAAATTTTCGTCAATTGCGTAAGAGATTTGGCTTAATAAATCTTTAAACCTATTATCATATTCTTGGACTGTTTCACCTGGATTTTTCTTGATTTATTTTAGTTTTTCTGCTCTAAGTGATTGTTGTCTTTAGTTTTGAAAAACTTGAGGAAGTTTTGCTTTATATCTTCCTTCGAGCATTTTTGATTGTTTGTATAATTCATAAACCAAGTAATAGCTCTGGCTCGAAGGGCAGCACCGAACTATGCCATTTTTTTGTCCTCTTCAGTTATGTCGATTGCGTCCCAAAATTTCTCGCAGACGAACCAATGCCTCTTAGTGTCTTCGTCGCCTTCATAAATCGAGATATGATTTAGACCCATATTTACTTTCCGAGGTTTCTTCAAAAATGGAACTATTGTAAGAGTTTGTGTCGAGGTTGATTGAGAGGTTGGATTACTTTCTTGAATCAGGTTCTGGGTTTTCAACTCGACTAATTCAATTGCTAACTGTGCTCATTTTTTGCTTGGGCTTCGAGCATCTTTCTGACGATCTTTGTCTATAAATTAGATGAATCGTCCTCTACTCGATAATGTTGCCGATTGGTCAATTTTCACTATTTCTTGTGCTTCAATTAGCATTGTATCTCTTATTTGACCAATGTTATTAGTTCGACCCCACACCGGTTGTGATTGTGTATCTATGTGAAGTCTTTGTCGAAGGAAGTCTACAATATGCGGGCTAGGACTTCTTACAGGAGAAAGTCAAATTGCGGGTCGTGAATCATCAATCTCCATGTCGACTTGGTCATTGGCTTGTTGGGTGCTATCGACTGCCATACTCAATTGCAAGCTTCCACTCCTCCCAAGAGTCATCGAGGTGCTCTCAGGGGCTGCTCCAGCGATCTGTTGCACCTGGGTAGGTTTTCTATGATATTTTTGGAGATCCCTCTCATTTAACAACTCTTCTAGTTTCTTTTTCCTTTTATCTCGCTCTATTTTTTGAATATTCGTTGAAAGCTTATGGATCTACATTCGATGCACACATTTCTCGTTTAAATTAGCTATCTTTCTCTCGACTTCTGGCATTTTCCACTTGGGTGTGGTTCGAATTCAGTTCAACTTTGTCTTTAACTTCGACTTTGACTTATCTCATCCCACATATCATCCAGTCCCCCGACGCTGACCCGACTTACTCGCGGTCGATGATTTCCATTATCATTTTTTGTACGCTCATTTCTTTAAAAATTAATCCCAAGCTTCTCAGGTATCTTTACAGTTAGCTTCCAAGAACGCTTCCCACTCTTCTTGTCTCTTCTGCCAATTGGAGTTTGGAGGAGGATTTTTCAAATGGGGTCGGTACTCGATAATGTTGTCGGCTCCTTTGTCTAAGAGGAATTTATGCAGCAGGGAAGGGGCGGTGCAAAGGAATCCATTATGCAGTTTCATATAGAATTTTTTCTTGATGGTTTGGACTCACTCTCTATCTTTGATTGCTTGATCTTCGATGTAATCTTCCACAATCCTCTCGACCCACTCGTTTAAGTTTTTTCTTCCTCCATTTATGATCTTGTGCATCAACTGCTCATCGGAAGTGGGTCTGCGCATTAGGCTGATTGAGATATGCGAATAATGCTTCTGGAATGGCTTCCAGGAACCACTCGTTTAAGTTTTTTCTTCCTCCATTTATGATCTTGTGCATCAACTGCTCATCGGAAGTGGGTCTGCGCATTAGGCTGATTGAGATATGCGAATAATGCTTCTGGAATGGCTTCCAGGAACCACTCGTAAGTTCCCGAGAAGAATTGAGTGTGTGATTCGATGAGCATCAATCGATTTCTTCTTGCATAATTTTTGATGTAATTGATAATTTTATGCTCCCACCATTCACGCATGTCTTCCAAAGTTAACATCTATGTGTGTTTTTGTTGTCCATGCTCGAGTTCAGAACTACTGGTAATGAAACCAATGTTGTAGTCTAGGAGAAAGTACGAGAAGGTTGCCAGCAGGTCCTTGCATAGAGCATTACACACTACAACATTATATATAAGAACACATAGACATATAGAAGAACATATACAAGTGGGGGAGAACCATCAATAACTTTTATTATATATATGTCTAAAACAACCATTGTCTTTCCATTACATGATAGTGTATATATTTGTGTGATATACAGTTACCAGTTGGCTACATTCCTTAATTGTTCGATCGATCGACACTAACTATATGTTTGATTGACTTCCTAAACGACTACCTCAATCGACTTGGCTAGTCGACTAACGGTTCTAGTCGATGAGGCCGACTAACCCCTACAACATAAACATTGCACATTGCAAAATTTTATGCTAATTGTTTTTACTATAACATAAACAATAATGTTATTTTTCTTTATTATATGAATTACCTTTTGATAAAGACTATTCATTATCTATACATCTAGTTATATTAAGTTTCAATATTTAATATATATTTCCCAATTAAAAAGAACTGAGCAACCATACAACCCTTGTTTTAATTATGTACAAATATATATACATTAAAAATATTTATATATTACAATAAAAATTAAATAACACCAAATTCTATAATATTATTTTCATTATTTTCAACAATTGTATATTATTATCCAATTCATATGAACTTGGAAGAATAATTATATGAACATTTTGAAATGAGAACTCATGCCTCATTGAAATATAATAACACTAAAAAGTTGTAATATAAGTAGTATTACAATGATACAAATGCATATTTTAACTTAATTTTTTTTGGTTAAAGGAGTTGGATTTTATATTCGTTTTGATAAGAGAATTTTTAATTTTTTTATTTATTAAGTTATGAAAAAATAATATATTTAATATAATATTTGAAAAAATACATTTTTTTTCCCTAATTCATTTAAAGGGATAAAGGGATATGGATGAAATACAAATTCATGGTAGAGTAAATGTGTTTGTCATATCATAAAAACGAAATAAATATAATATATATTCAATTTTAAAGATGATGTTATGTTTTTATTCACATTAAATTGAATGGACATGACGTGACATAGGTTGTGCAACATGGGTGTTAGTATGAATGTACGTTGCTATAAATTGGTGTTCATATGGGCATTTTTTTTTTTCCAAGAAATTTTTTTCTCAAATTTATATAGGGTATAAATTCGTTTATAAAAATTGCATCAGCTGGAGAGAGCTTGATCGGTGCTGGCCAATAAAGGATCATTACATACCATATCCAAATGGCTTCAAGGAGGAGAACGAGAACTGACCACTCTATCACGGGGAAGTATGAAGAAGATTCTAGTATGCTTACAATGCTGACAACATCAAACTTGATAAGGGCATTATAATTTGAATATATTATAAAAGGAGATAGGGCTCTCTAATCCTTTATTACAATGGTAGACCGAGAGCCTCCCAACCACTTCGCTTAGAGCCCTCTTTGAGAGTGCATCCGCCTCTGTATTATGGATTCTGGGCAATCCTTGATAAACAATATAATGACAAAAATGCATATAAGCATTCCTTGATAAACAATATGATGACAAAATTGCATATGGTATCCCCTTCAAATTGCAACTAAGCCTCACATATTTATGGTGATGGTCATAAACTTAACATTCATCCAATTGCATGTTACATCTTTCAATCACTCAACCTATCAGCAACATCCCTCATCCCAAATTGGGTGAGATATCTTCATAAATTCTCACCATGGAAGCTGCCTCCACAATGTTATAGGGAGTTTCACTGTATACATGTAGCGAGCATCCCTCTCTAGTAGGTAGTAGGTAAGATGAAAGAATCCAACAATGAAAAATCACGATTTTGATAATGAATTTATATTATTTCGGATATTTTGACATTATAAATGGATTTCTAAGCTTGACTCCTCTTGGAACAACTCAATATTATAATTTTCATAATCAAAACTTGTAATTCCAATCATTCGTCAAAACTCCTACCCGATTTGCTAAGAAAATAAATCGAACATAGAACTTTATATTTCTCGACAAGGCATAATTTCTAACCTTGTGCTTTTGACACCCATTTTCTGATGAGACTCT
>ML790060.1:110679-126035 GCA_009831015.1 Picea engelmannii
TTATGTAGTTTTTCTTTGACTTCTAAATCACTTTAGAGATAAATATATAGAAAAATATTATGTGTTGATACATGTTTAAGCTTACTTTTCATGCACATTACTCTCTTCTTAAGTAAAAAGAAATGAATCTGACTTAATTCTTAATTAGTTAAATTTAGTGGTCTTTTGTTGAATATGGAAAATAAGAATGGTTTGTGTAAATGTTTATAATGCAAAATTTAATAAAGAATTGATTGAAAATTAGACTTATTAAATACCTAATTGGTGATAGGTTTTTTTAATTCTTATTTCCATTAAAATAATTTATATTTTCTAAAGAAAACTTTGTTTCTTAGAGGGATTTTCTCTAAATACTTTTTTAGATGAAATTAATCAAATTCCTAAAACTAGCTAGAATCAATTAAACTAATTTCTAGATTCTGATCTCTGTCTATTATTTAGACATGCACATGCTCTTAAATTGAAATGAATTAAATTTTACTTTTAGATGTCATGTATTGAGATATAAGCAATTATCTAGCTTGTATTATGTTTATATGAGTGTTATTTTACATTTTATGGAACATTCATCTAGTAAAAATCCAGGATATGAACACATATTACATATCTTGTTTTTGCTAATATTAATGTTGTTAGTGAAGGCACAAACATTTTCAATACATGTTAGAGATTATAAACCAAATAATTAATATGTTTTTATTAATAAAAGTCATTTGATTGAAAAATGTTAATGCAAGACTCAAGCGTCCATTTTCCAATGCATGCATTTGAGAGACTATAAACCCATCCATGGTTTAAAATTTGTTAAACAAGAATCAAATACTTAGTAAGTTGTGTACTAAACACATTCATATATCTAGCTAGCTTTATGAAAACAAAAATGTTACTTAACATTTTTTATGGTGATATGATTATTATTTTTTCAACTTTTATTTATGATTGCTAGGTTTGAATGATTAATAAAAATTAAAGTTGTTATAGAGTGGAAATATGTGAAAGTGGAACGCCTCCCTTTTATTTTATAGATAGATTTCATTTTATGGCCATTTTTTCTGGGTCTGTGCTAGTATAAATATATTAAATTTTATAAAAAAAAATGTGCTAGTATAAGTATATTAAATTTTATCAAAAATTGGATCATTGAGTAACAAATTGTATTTTTGTAATATTTAAAATCCACTTTATGTAGTTTTTCTTTGACTTCTAAATCACTTTAGAGATAAATATATAAAAAAAAAATTATATGTTGATACATGTTTAACCCTACTTTCTATGCACATTACCCTCTTTTTAAGTAAAAAGAAATGAATCTCGCTTAATTCTTAATTAGTTAAATTTAATGGTCTTTTGTTGAATATGGAAAATGAGAATGGTTTGTGTAAATGTTTATAATGCAAAGTTTAACAAAGAATTGATTTAAAATTAGATTTACTAAATACTTAATTGGTGGTATGCTTTTTTAATTCTTATTTCCATTAAAATAATTTATATTTTCTAAAAAAAACTTTGTTTCTTAAAGGGATTTTCTCTAAATACTTTTTGAGATGAAATTAATCAAAATCCTAAAACTAATTAGAATCAATTAAACTAATTTCTAGATTCTGATGTCCCTTTGTATATTATTTAGACATGCACATGCTCTTAAATTGAAAGGAGTTAAATTTTACTTTTGGATGTCATGTATTGAGATATAAGCAATTATCTAGCTTGTATTATATTTATATGAGTGTTATTTTACATTTTATGGAACATTCATCTAGTAAAAATTCAAGATATGAACATATATTACATATCTTGTTTTTGATAATGTTGTTAGTGAAGGCTCAAGCATTTTCAATACATGTTAGAGATTATAAACCAAATAATTATTATGTTTTTATTAATAAAAGTCATTTGATTGAAAAATGTTAATGCAAAACTCAAGCGTTCATTTTCCAATGCATTTGAGAGACTATAAACCCCATCCATGGTTTAAAAGTTGTTAAACAAGAATCAAATACATAGTAAGTTGTGTATCAAACAGATTCATATATCTAGCTAGCTTTATGAAAACAAAAATGCTACTTAGCATTGTTTTGATAAAAATAATTTTTTAATAATTAACAAAAGAGAAACATGAACTGCATTTATAATCTTATTATGCTTGTTTCTTTAATATCTTATATAACATACATTGTGGAATATATGATCACATTATGTTACAAGTTATCAATGAATTCTTCATATTGTTCATAGGAATGGATAACACTTCAACCTAACACTGCATGTTAGAAGCTTAGAACTTGACATCTTTGATTTCTCACTAGCTTTTAGATCTTAACTTCTAAAAAAATAGTGATGATAAGAAAATAAACCTAACAAAAACTTTAATATTCAGATACACCACCACAAAAATAAATTGTCTATGATAGTCAACCTATCAAATATTTTAATATGGTTAATCATCAAATGATTGAACCTTCCGTATAAAAATAAAATTAGCATAAATACTAAAAGAAAATATTTCAAATTCACAACCTATTGAGAAATCCCAAATGTATACAATGAACCTGAGCACTACTTTTATTTACAAAACATAAATTATCACTTTTTTTTCCCTTAGAAAAAAGATTAATTTTATTCTTCTTGGTCATGTAGATAGTTCTCAAAGTATTATCATGTTTATTTACATAGTTGTGCTTCCATTGATGCCATGGAAATTTCTTCAAAACATGGGTCATTTAACTCCTGGTCTTTGAAGTGCTTCAAAAAAGTGATTATGCTGCTTGTTTTAAAAAGAAATTATGGCTTCTCACAGTCTTGTTGTTCATGTTGTCCATCCTACTATAGTGAAGTAGGATCTATAAATGGCCGATGATAAAAATTTTGCAAGTCTCCATTTTTGTGCTCTGTTATGTCCCATTGTTTGAGTGAAAGTTGAATTCCATCTTTGGAGAGTGCATCCGCTACTGTATTCATGGTCCTGTAGACATGAGATATGGTCACAGAGTCAAAATTTTCTAAAAGATGATAAGTGTCCTCCAGAATGGGGAGGAGAAAAATGTTGTGACATTTCTCAATTTTTCTTGTCCAATTCACCACAATTTTAGAGTCTCCAAAAATCTGAATGTGCCGCAGGTCGTTTTCTTTTGTGAAGTCAAGTAGAAGTTTTAAGGTTAACAGTTTGGCATGGTTGTTTGTGCCCTGTCCCAGTCCCAATTTTGTGTGAAAAAAAATGGGAGTTTGTGAGGTGTAGAGTGAAATCGCCTCTAAAAATATGGTTATGTGAGGCACCATTGAAGTAGGCCCACAACTTTGTAGTATGTATTTGTTCTGGAGAAGGAGTTTTTTGTCCTATTTTAGTAGGATTTTGTGGGTAGTGTGAGAGTACTTAAAGGCTTTGTGCTGCAGTTATTTCTGGAGCTGTATCTTTTTATTGGAAGGTTTCTAAGTTTCTAGCCAGCCACATGCCACAAAAAACAATGGGAGGAAGGGATTTTAGTTCTTTGTGTTTGTATTCTTGAAGACAAATTTTCCAAGCTTGTTCTAGAGAAGGTCCCTCCCATATGAAAGAGAGTCTTATACTATTTGAAATCTCCTTCCACTCTCTTTGAGTGAAAGGGCAAGTGATGAACAAATGTTGGATTCTTTCAACATTCATGAGGCAAAGTGGACATCTGTTGGGACCTTCAAAATGTTGTTTTTGTAGTATTTCCCATATAGGGATCTTTTGATTTAGGGATACCTAAAGGAAGAGTTTTAATTTTTGTGGGAAGTTTAATTTCTAGAGGCTCTTCCAACATGGGTTTTTTTTGAAAGAGATCCAGAGAAAGTGCGATATATCCCAGTTTTGGGGTGTATGTACCTGCTGGATCCTTTTGCCAAACTAGTTATTTTTCTGTTCGAAAGTCTGATGTGCCCAAGTTGTAAAGCTTTGATTTAGTTTCTGTAGTGTAGCACGGGAGCTCCAAAAATCCATAGATCATTCTCTTTCTTCCAACCTTGAGACCAAAGAGTGGTTGTAATCGGGTCAGCGAGTTGTGAGAGAAAGTAGAGATTTTGCTCATGTAGAAAATTGATGATTTCTATAGGGAGAATATGTGTAATCCCACTTCCTGGCTAGGGGTCCACTCCTAGGTAGAGATGGTTCCCACATCCTACTTTCCAGGCAAGACCTTCTGCTATAATTTAGTATAAAATGATTTACCAATACATACATCTAGAAGCAAAATAATATGTGAAATCTATAATTAGGAAAAATTAATTTGATTAAATATTTCTTTAGAAAGGTGTAAAGATAATAATGTGATAACACATAGTTTAAAACAAAATAAAAATAAAAATATATAATTAAAAAAAGTTGATTATACTTTTAATAAGGTGTGATAAATATAATTTATCAATACATTTAATATAAACATAAAATAAAATGGAAGTTTAATAAAAACGTAAGTAATATATTTTGAGGTTAAATAATATATTTTAAAGTTAAATAATATGTGAAATCTATAGTTAGGAAAAGTTAATTTGATTAAATATTTTTTTACTAAGATGTAAAGATAATGATGTGATAACACATAGTTTAAAACAAAATAAAAATAGAAATATATAATTAAAAAAAGTTGATTATACTCTTAATAATAGGTGATAAACATGATTTATAAATACATTTAATATAAAAACAAAATAAAAGGGAAGTCTAGTAAAAGATGGTAAGTAATATATTTTGAGGTTAAATAATATATTTTAAAGTTAAATAATATATTTAAAGATGATTTATTCAATTGAATTGAATAAAGGTGGAAACAATATTTGAGAAATAGTTAATTTTAATAAAAAATTAATACTAGCATTATCACTCAACAAAAGAATAAATATAAAACTTTAAATAATATTTCATTTATCATTTATTAAGCAATGAAAACAAATAAGTCATAAGTTAGGTTAAGTTGTGCAACATGTCCTTACAAATTTATTCACTATCATTTTTATTTATTGTTAGTTTGGTATTGACATCTTGCACCAAAAATGATAATGCTAAAAATCATTCTACAACTTGAGAAGATAGGACTTTAAAAAAAGTTTGTCTAAAACAAAAATATTGTTCTACAATAAATTTCCATAGAGGGTTCCCATTTCAATTTCAATTTCCATTATATCATCAACAATTACATTAATTGTTATAAGTTTATAGTCATCCACGAAGAGAAATAAGAAACCTATGTTTTAAATGACTTGAATATGCTAAACATATTAAGAAACTTCCAAATGCAAGGAATAAAGATAGTTATAAGAGGTAGAGATTTCTTTGAGAGTAATTTCATATATAATTTTATTTCTTTGTCTAGGTTTCCATGGAGATAGTCCCATGAAATTTAAGATGTTTTATCATATACTATAAGGAATTAAATGTATAGAGGACATCATCACTTTTTAACTTTGACTAAATGGGGATAAAGTATTTGTTGGGCACAGGTCTATTTTGAGGAGAGATCTATTTTTGGAAATGAAGACCTAATTTTGGAGCACGCACAACAGGTGGAAAGAAATAAACATGTAGAAAAAGAAGAAAAAACAACATGAAAGAGGAAAAGCAACGTGGCGCGAAGGCATGGAAGCCTAACCATGATAGGGTTAGGTTTTTTGATAAGGATTGTAGTGGCTATAAGCCATTAGAGTAGTATAAATAAAGACCTAGGATGTCTAGGTTGGGGGTTCAGTTATTATTGATGAGTTGATGTGTATTATTATGATTGTAATAAGGTTGTAGAAGAGTTAAGTAAGCTAGATTTTGAGTGTTAGGTCACAAGATGAGGAGCCTGGTGTGATCTAGTCCACCTCATAGAGGTTCCTTAACCTCAACATGATTGTATGATTGAATATGTAATGTGTGCGGTGCAATATTTTGTAGGAGATTAAATAAAAGAGTAGAGAAGCCAGATGTTTGTGGACGTAGCCCACATAAGGGGCGAACCACGGTAAAACCTGTGTTCTGTGTGATGTTTATTGAATGCTTACCTTTTGATGATGGTTATCTTATGAATAAATGATTAAATAGACGTATTAGTATGCATGCATAAGGAAAACGATTAATGAATCTTAGAAATACTTAAATCATTAGTAAGATTAATGCATGAAGAAGGAAGAACCACCCCATGGATTCCCACTCATTCCTAGACTGAAAAAAACCTGGATATTGTAGTCACCTATAAATCCATCTTGGGTGAGACTGCACCGTGGACTATGTGCACAGTGTTTATTCTGGTTTACTAGGAGGGTCAATAATTTTAGAGGGTTTTGTTGGGAGCATGTTGAGATCTGAACCCGAGAGCCTATTGGAATAATGGGTTGCTGAAAGATTGAAATAATTAATATAGATATGATAATAATTAATCATGAATTAATGAAACAAACTAATATCAATATATCATAATGCACATTGAATTATTTAATCCACAAGAAGAAATCCTTAATTAAAGCATGATTCTATATTCATTAAAGATATTGAGGAGTCTCTCTCCCAAATTATTTTCTTCCTCTATCAAAACTTAATAGAGTATTTAAACACTACACTTGTATCACACATTTTCTGCTACTTTTTTTAACTTCTTTGATACAAAACTGTAGCACACCTTTTCTGCTACTAAGGTTTAATCGCTCTTAAAAGAAGACTATAACACCACTTTGTACATAACTCATACATATGTTATTTAAACCACATGCATTTAAACAATAAACACATTCAACAAAGAGTATTCATATGAATTACTGCCATAATCAGCAAGCAATTATCTTTTCATATTAATTCATATACACAGCGGAAAACATGATACATAAGAAGCATAGTCATGAAAAACATGATTAAAGCATAATCAGATAATTATCTTTGCAACAGTGGCAGTTTCACCAACCAAGTGCAGGCCTTCCATGAGCCTCCCAGCCTTAGACCACACTGCTTATCAGCTCAGCAGTGGGTCACCTCCGAGCTGGGACTAAGCTCCACCCCAAAGAAAGGAATCCTAGGCTAGGCTGAGGTTACAGGGAAAACATCACAGAATGACTAGAAGGATTCTTCCCAGGATGCCATATTACACCCACTACTCCCAAACTCTCATTCCACACATGCCTGTTCCGCCCGGGAGTATACACCTTCACAAGCACAGTCCATCAGTGCTACACCTCCCTCTCTGGGTCCCGGCAACAGGCCAGATCAGGAAGTCTCAAAGCCCGAAGCTGGTGCTGGACACTCTCTGGAAGAAACCACTTCCCAGCAAACTCTCTCTCCTGGAAAGAGTTGCTCACAGGCCTGACAACCTGCCTCCTCCAACAACAATCACCTCCATCACCTGGAGAGAGGTTTCACACAGGTTCAACATAGACTTACACTGGCCAGTAAGCCCCGCACAGTCCAGCGTTGCGTGGCCACAATAGTCAATTGGGAACAAAGACACAGGATTCCCAAACTTGTTCAACAAACACAGGATAGTGTTCACGGTTTTGGTTTCGGGATTGCACGAGGTGTGCAGAGATCCCACGCACAGGCTCCAACTATTCAGACAAAAGATGTACTAGCTATCTCTGAAATCAACACAGGATTTTCAGCTTTCAGGGTTGCACCCTGGGTATTCTTGCAGATGTCATACCGTTCATGTTCAAACAGTCGGGTGGAATGGAGGAGTGAGAGTGACGCAAACGCGCCACCCAGGGCATGCCTGCTTACACCAGGACCTTCCCTTTTCTAGGCCCGAAGAGTTAAAATTCTCTTCAACTCCCTTGTCGAAAGTTTTCTGCACCCACATAATGCTCTTGGTGATCTCCCCTTTGCCTTATCGGGAAATCGAACCTCGCAAGATTGCGAGTCCTGCACTCGGGTCTCAAACTCCCCGAAACCTGCTACGCGATGACACCTGGCTCCTATTCCAACTTCTCGTCTTTTCTCTTGTCGGATATTTTCCCATCGGGAAATCGGTGGTTGCACTACCGTAAACCACTTACCTTACGAATCCCCGATTCCCGATCTCCGATGCCACTTGTCGTCGAGTCGTGGAAAGGCTTGACCTTCCTACACTTTTTCTGCCCTAAGGCCCTTAACCCTGTTGGGAAATCGTGAATCATAAGATCGTGATTCCCGTCGTCAATGAACACAGGACATTCAATTCCCCGAACCCCGATGCGCGATGACACCTGGCTCCTATTCCAACTTCCGGGGCCCACAAATTTAACTGTTGGGATATCGCGATTCACGATATCGCGGTTTCTGATGCGACGGTTCCCTTGTCCTCAGAAAACCTGAAACGTCGAACCCCAACTTCCCGAGATCTCGCGCCACGTGTCCTAGCAGTGATCAACGACCCTGATTCTCTCAGGAATTTGCTAATCGTGAATTCATACACAAGACCCTTGGCTTCGGAATTTCCGATTATCCGACGATCCGAGTTTCACTGACTCCTCTGCGTCTTGACACGTGTCTCACCGAGATCAACGGCTGATATCCTTTCAGGAAATCACGGATCACGATTCCTTTCTACAAGAATTTCACGATCACCAAAACCCCGATTTTCCAATGAGTCAAGTCCCGATGACTCCCTGACTCCTTCTCTTGTTCACTAGCCTTAAATCCTGCACAACTTCCCCGAGATCTGACGGATGATGAAACTTCGTCAATATCCTCTGTGGACCCTGACCATCGATTCGTCCTCCTCGAGGATTTCTTGAAAATGACTAAGTGCTTCTTCTCGCAATTTGCTCTTCAAAGCCTATGCCTGCAAACCCTGCCTGGCCCTTCTTTGATCAAACCTTATGTGCTTCCTTTCAACGATATCACAAAGGTTCTATACCTCTTGAGATTCTCTACTCTGACCCCTTCAGAGGAATTTATGCGCACGCCTTGCGCTTGACGTTCAACAACTTCTCAAATGTTGAATCCTTCAGACTCTGCGCACTTCCTGCAGCGGCAGTCTTCAGTCTCCTTGCTAGCGTCACGACTGAGACTTCTGTTTCAGCCTGCACACTCCTTGCACAGCTTCAACAACCCACTTCTACTTCTGGATGAATGAGAACAAGTGTTAAACTATCGAGCCTTCATCAACGCACTCCTTGTGGATGAATTCAACTGCACAACTTATAGGAATCTCCTGACTCAGACAGAGAAACAATTGAAAATCATCCCGTCTCCCCTTCAAACTTCAGTTTCAAACATGAAATCACATGCACAGCATATATAAAGAAAATGCATATCCAGAAACAAACATTCATACGCACATGAACAATAGACACAGAGAAACAACACCAGACATGAGTTTGAATCAGAACTTTCTTCTATTAATTCAAATGCATGTACATGGGTGTTCTTTCACAATTTTCTCTGCTGCTCCTCTTTTCTAAATGCTGGCTAATGTTACAATGTACAAAGGAGAGTGTGTATATCCGTTTTCCCTCTTGAATCTCTAAGCTGTCTAATCTAGAAATAAATCCTATCTATCTGCATTAACTAAAGTAAATGCTTCCTATCTACTTCAGACAAGAGCGTAAGGCTCGAGGTCTGATACAATTCAACAGACGCTCCTTCATAAATGTTTCCTTGAAGGATATGGTGCTTCATCTTTAATGAAAATTCAAAAAGTTATCAATCTTATATGTCATGTGTTAAAAAAAAACACATGCGCTGGCTCCACGCTTGCTTTGGTAGTCGCGATGCTCTTGCATCATACTCCCCTACTTGAAATATTTCATGGGCTCCTGTCCATGAGATCCTGCACGGTCCGTCCATGCCTTTGAATCACTGCTTCTGTCTCCCAGCTGGCATCTTCCACTGGATGGTTCTTCCATTTCACTAGATACACATAGTATTCCCCGCGTCTAGTCTTTTTTCTCACTTTCCGGTCAAGTATACGCTCCATCTGTGGCTTTTCTGCAATCGACATTTGCTTCTGCCACTGAATTTCTAGTTGTTCATCACTCCCAGCTCCTGTCTCCTCAACCTTATATGGATATAAGTCTGATATATTGAATGTCGGAGATATTCCGATCTCACCCGGTAGTTCAATCTCACAAGAATTTTCTCCTAATTTCTTTAGGACTCTGCATGGCCCAATTTTCTTCATTTTCAGCTTATTATATGTTCCCCTTGGGAACCTTTCCTTCCGAAGATGTGCCTGAACCAGATCGCCAACTTCGAACTGAAGTTGTCTCCGATGTTGATCCACTCTGCGCTTGTACTCTTGGTTCGATTATGTCAGTCATTGCTTCACCCTGCTGTGAAGTTCCCTCATCACCTCAGCGAATTCTTCAGCGCTTGCGCTCTGAGTAATTATTTGTTCTGAATCCATCAGCTCTGAAACACATTTCGGTTGTCTGCCGTATACTATCTAAAATGGAATTTTCCCTGTGCTTCGATTCACTGAATCATTGTAGGAGAATTCCGCCTGTGGCAATACGTATCCCAACTGCTGTGGTGTTCCATCACTAAACTCCTCAACAAGTCCCCTAGACTTCTGTTGACCACTTCTGTCTGCCCATCTGTCTATGGATGATAGGCATAACTGAACATTAAGTTAGTTCCCATCTTCCTCCAGAGTGTCCTCTAGAAATGTCCAATAAATTTTGTATCCCTGTCCGATACAATGCTTCTGGGTAAACCATGAAGCCTAACGATCTCCCTGAAAAATAAATTTGCGATGTGGGTCGCATCGCTGGTCTTCTGACACGGGATAAAATGTGCCATATTTGAAAACCTGTCAACCACCACAAAGATCGAATCATGTGCTCTTTGCATCCTCGGCAATACTAGTACGAAATCCATGCTGATCGCCTCCCATGGCCTTTCTGGTATGGGTAATGGATGATAAAGGCCTACATTCTGTTTTCTACCCTTAGAATGTTGGAAAATTATGCACCTATCAACAAAAATTTTAATTTTTGACCGCATCCTTGGCCAAAAGTATGACTCGCTCAGCTTTGCATATGTCTTGTCGTGGCCAAAGTGCCCTAGTAATCCTCCACTGTGATTTTCTTTCAAAAAGTTCTCCCTCATGGAGCAATTTGGAATACACAACTGATTTCCTATGAACAGTAATCCATCTTGGATCATGTAATCTATCCACTAACTTCTGTCTCTGAGAACTGGGTTCTCAGCTACTCCATACGCCTCTACAAAATCTGCATCACTTGCGTACATCTCCCTGAGATCATCAAAGCCTAAAGTCTTGACTTTGAACTCCTGTAACAGAAAACATTTCCTACTCAAAGCATCAGCCACTTTGTTAGCAGTACCTGAAATATGTTTGATAACAAACGTAAAATTCTGCATGTATTCTACCCATTTAACATGCCTCTAATTTAATTTCTCCTGCTGAGTTACATACTGCAATGCATGATTATCACTATATAAAATGAATTCCCTTGGAATCAAATAGTGTCTCCATTTTTTCAATGCCTGTATGATGGCATAAAATTCTTTGTCATATGTGGAGTATTTTTCCTTTGCCTCATTCAGCTTCTTGCTAAAATAAGCAATTGGTTTGTCATCCTGACTCAAGACCGCTCCTATGGAAAAGCCACTCGCATCACATTTCACCTAGAATGTCTTTCGAAAATCTGGAAACAACAACATTGGTTGCTCTGTGATCTTTCGCTTCAACAGATTGAAGCTTTTCTCAGCCACTTCAGTCCAATGAAAAGATTTATGTCTTTTCTTGACTGTGTCCATCATTGCTGCGCTGATTCCACTAAAATTTCGGATGAATTTCCTGTAGAAACTCGCCAGTCCATGAAAACTTCTCACCTCGAAAACATTTCTTGGTGATGGCCAATTCTTTATTACATCCACTTTACTTGGATCCATCTTCAATTCGTTTGCCGTTATGAAAAACCCCAAGTAAATGAGTTCTGTCTTCATAAATGAAGATTTCCTCATATTGATCAACAACTTCTCTTGTTGTAGCTTTCTCATTACTGCAGCTAAATGCTTCAAATGTTCTGCCTTAGTTTTTCTGAAAATCAATATGTCATCTAAATAAACAATAACAAACTTACCTATGAATTCCTTCATCACTTCATTCATCAGCCTCATGAATGTACTCGGTGCATTCATTAAGCCAAACGGCATGACTAAACATTCGTACAACCCTTCGTTGGTCTTGAAGGCTGTCTTCCACTCATCGCCTTCCCTCATGCGAATTTGATGGTATCCACTTTTCAAATCGACCTTTGAAAAAAAATTGGCTCCACTTAAACAGTCCATCAAGTCATCCATTCTTGGCAATGGGAACCTATACCTGATGGTGATGTTGTTAATGGCTCTGGAATCGGTGCACATTCTCCAGCCTCCATCTTTCTTTGGGCTGAGTACCGTTGGAACGACACACAGACTCAAACTTTCCCTGACCAATCCTTTGTCCAATAACTCCTGGATCTACTTCTTAACCTCCTCGTTCTCCTGAGGCGTCAACCTGTACGCATCCTTATTTGGCAAACTAGCTCCCGGTACAAGGTCTATGTGGTGACTTATGCTCCTCATTGGCGGCAACGAATGAGGTAGTTCGTCTACCACAATATCAACGAACTCTTCATGTAGTTCCTCAATTTCTTCTGGCAAATCATCCACTCTTGTGCTGGTCAAAATGATTTTAGGTTTTCTAACCTCAAAGAATTGTGGATCTTCTTTCTCCTTCACTTATGTAAGAAGCTCCTTCCCACTCATGAGAAGTACCATGTTGTTTACTTCCGGTTTCACCTCCTTATCTTTGATCGGAAGTAACTTATGTGTTCTCCCATTTTTGTCCAAAGTGTACGTATTCATTTTCCCATCATGGATCACATTTCTATCATACTGTCATGGTCTTCCCAGCAGTAAATGGAAAACATCCATAGGAATGACATAACATAAAACCTTATCATTATATCCCCCTATTTTAATGTCAACTAAGCATTGTTTAGTGACACTCACCTGATGTCCCTTCTGTAGCCATGAAACTTTGTATGGACTCAGGTGATCAGTTGTCTCCAGCTCTAGTTTCTCCACCATCTCAGTTGAAACAAGATTATCGGTGCTACCACTGTCCACGATAACTTTGCATTTCCTGTCTTTGGTCTTGCATGTGGTTCTGAAAAGTCTGCTTCTTTGAGCTGTGTCCTCCACCTCCTTCTCGGGTGTTAAGAGAACTTTACGCATCATCAATGACCTATCGTCTTCTACGTCTTCTGCTTCAGCATCTCGCCTTTGTGCCTCAGCGATGTGCACTTCTCCTCCATCCTTCTTTCTATCCGGACAATCAACTGCTTTGTGCTCGTTCTTCCCACATGTGTAGCATGTGATGACTCCACCTCTTCCTCTACCTCGACCTCTAGTACGACGAAGAGTGTTTGCATCAGCATAATCTCCTCGCTGATCATTTTGCTGCCTTCTCTATTCAGCATGTGGCCCTCGTTGTGAGGTTCCACCTCTTTCAACTTTACCCTGAGGTCTCTTCCACTTCTCCTTGGACTTCTGGTATTTATCCTGGGCAACTGATTTACCCTTGGGCTGACTTCTATATCTACCCCGCTGTGTTGGCTTACGGCTCAGCTTTTCCTCAGTTTTCAAAGCCATATGATACGCATCCTCCACCGTTCTGATGGTTGTCATACTCATCTCGTCCTGGATATCATATCTTAAGACATTCATATACCTGACTACTTTTTCATCATCACTCTCCCGATGACCTGATCTGATATTGAGCCTGTAGAATTCCTCAGTATACTCCTTAACTGTCATTAACTTTTGTCTCAGGTTCTGCATCCTCTTGAACAATGTGATTTGATAATCCCTTGGGATGAACTTTGCCTTCATCTTCGCAATCATTCAATCCCAGTTTTTAATCTTTTTCTTTCCCTTGCAGTGCCTATCTGCTTGAAGCTCGTCCCACCATAATGTTGCATGTCCCTTTAATTTCATGACAGCATGCCTTACCTTCTTATCCTCTTTGATATCCTCATAGTCAAAGTAGGTGTCAAGAGCTCTAACCCAATCCAACATCTCTTCTGCATCCAGACTTCCTTCATAAGTTGGAATGTCCATTTTTGTCTTTGAACTCATTCTGGCAATGGCTTTAATCAATCGCTCATTAGTTGCATCTTCGGCTGCAACTTCTCCTTGTGTCTCGGCTTCAACTTCGCCTTCAGAGTCACTCAAATCTCCCACACTAGCTGTGTGTCTCTCCGTTGCCTCCATATCTTCTAGCCTCGCTCGAAGATCTCATATTTGCCTCTCCATTTCTGGATTAGCTACTGGTCTGCCCCTTCTTCTCACCTCCCTATCCTCGGGTTTAGGTGTCTATCTTTCTTTTCTGGGCGGCATGGTGAATTTTTCCTTCCTTCCTCTCTGTTATAGAAAATAGAGAGATTTGACCTGCTCTGATACCACTCTGACGCAAACGCGCCACCCAGGGCACGCCTTCTTACACCAGGACCTTCCTTTTTCTAGGCTCGAAGAGTTAAAATGCCCTTCAACTCCCTTGTCGAAAGTTTTTTACACCCACAGAATTCTCTTGGTGATCTCCCCTTTGCCTTATCGGGAAATCGGACCTCGCAAGATTGCGAGTCCTACACTCAGGTCTCAAAATCCCCGAAACCCGCTATGCGATGACACCTGGCTCCTATTCCAACTTCTCCTCTTTTCTCTTGTCAGAGATTTTCCCATCGGGAAATCGGTGGTTGTGCTGCCGTAAACCACTTACCTTACGAATCCCTGATTCCCGATCTCCGATGCCACTTGTCGTCGAGTCGTGGAAAGGCTCGAGCTTCCTACACCTATCCTGCCCTAAGGCCCTTAACCCTATCGGGAAATCATGGATCGGAAGATCGCGATTCCCTTCGTCAATGAACACGAGACATTCAATTCCCTGAACCCCGATGCGCGATGAAACTTGGCTCTTATTCTAACTTCCGGGGCCCACAACTTTAACTGTCGGGATATCGCGATTCACGATATCGTGGTTTCTGATGTGACTGTTCCCTTGTCCTCAGAAAACCCGAAACGTCGAACCCCGACTTCCCGAGATCTCGCGCCACGTGTCCTAGCAGTGATCAACGACCCTGATTCTCTCGGGAATTTACTAATCGCGAATTCATACACAAGACCCTTGGCTTTGGAAGTTTCGATTATCCGATGAGCCAAGTTCCACTGACTCCTCTGCCTCTTGACACGTGTCTCACCGAGATCAACGACTGATATCCTTTCGGGAAATCGTGGATCATGATTCCTTTCTACAAGAGTTTCACGATCACCAAAACCCTGATTTTCCGATGAGTCAAGTCCCGATGACTCCCTGACTCCTTCTCTTGTTCACTAGGCTTAAATCATGTGCAACTTCCCTGAGATCTGACAGCTGACGGAACTT
>ML790060.1:136208-146512 GCA_009831015.1 Picea engelmannii
GTAACATTTCTTCAGCTGCATGGCTGAGATTTCCCTCACGGCCACGGCTCTAGGAATTCCTTGGACTGTTACCTAATTTCCCTCTTCATTCAGGCATGTGAATCTCTTGTTACAAAAATCTATAAGGGCATGGTGCTGGTCCAACCAGTCCATCCCAATTAAGCAGTCATATGAGCCTAAAGGCAAAATGTTCAATTCAGCCTTAGTGCTCATTCCTTTCATGTCCATTGAATAGGACTTAACCAATTCAGTGACCTTCCTCTTGCTCCCTGTGGCCAACTGCACTAACCAAGACTTCTCATGTTTGCTCCTCATTAGATGCAAACTTTCCACCACTCTAGGATCTACATAACTATGGCTAGCCCCTGAATCAATTAAAATAACAAGGGGTCGGTTGTTAATCATACCTTCCACTTCAATCATGTGTGATTGAAATTATGCTTGCTTGTTGTCCAGGGCTGTGTAGATCCTCAGATTTCTACTTCCCATATCCTCCACTGTTTCAGCTTGCTGAACAGTATGTACAGTTCTCACCTTACCATTTTTATGGGGACAATCTTGGTACTTGTGGTTTCCTTGAAAGCCCCAACAGTGAATGGGCATCAGTCTCTGTCTTTGTGCTCCTTCTTTAGTCCTTCTCGGCTCTCTAAACGATGGCTTTCCCTGAAGACTGTTTCTGAAAAAGGAAGGCTTGTTTCCCTTCTACCTCTGTTCCTTCTTAAACTTCCTCTGATCATTCCAAGCCTTCTGAAGGATAGGACTTTCTCCTTACTGTTCATACAAGCATTTTTCCTTTATTATTGTTTCTTTCATGGTCTTAGGGTCATCATATTGAATCTTGTCACTCATGGAAGGTGGAAGTCCACTCAGATATCTCTGAATCTTGACAGCCTCATCTTTGATGAATGGAACATACTTCAATAGTTTTAGTAAACTTCATTCATATTCATCAATGGTCATACTTCCCAACTTGAGTTCGAAGAACTCCTTCATCTTTCTGTCATAGTATCTTTTACTCAGGTATTTCTTCTCGAAATACCTCTTAAATTCCTTCCAAGTGACCTCTTTCTCTCTGATGTGCTGCACCTGCACTAACTGATCCCACCACATGGATGCTTTTCCTTTCAATTGGTACATTGTAATTCTTCCTTCTGCATGGGCAGAATAATTATGTAGTTGAAAGTATTTCTTCATGCCCAACAACCATGTCTTGGCATATTCCTCCTTCTTATGTTCTCCATCGAATGTTGGAGGCTTAATCTTGTTCATCTCTCCTTTCAATTCCTCCCTTCCAAATTTTCAATGTTTTCTGGTAGGGGACGGGCTCGAACTGTTGTGTGTCTTCCTGTCAGAATGTCTTTGGGAGCGACTAAGATGTCGGCTACCAATCCTCGACCTACTTCTTCTCCCATGGGTTCTGCGACTCTCTGTCGTACTTGAGACTCTTCCCTTCTCAATTTTCTTCTCTATTCTTTCCAGGCTCTTCAAAAATTTTAAGTTTAATGCACCCTGTCGATCCCTGACTTTCATGAGCTTTCGGCTATCAGCTCGGCAAGCCTGGGCCTCTCTTTTCAATCCTTCAATGATTTTCATTATGTGTCCTTTCTTATCCTTCTCTTTTCCATGCCCATTGGAGTTTGATCCTTCGATTCCCAGGTTAACATCCTGTCCTTCCTATTCGTCTTCTAGTTCGGGGGTAATCTGCACATTTCCCCACTCCATACTCAGCGTTGGTTAACTAGAGTCTTGTCCTCCGTTGAACTCTGCACATGCACTATGCAATTAAATTTGAAGTTTTTCAGGTCATTACTCCTTTGGAACAATCCATAACATTTATAAGCCAATACGAACAAGAACGAAAGACATTTTGATTTAATTAAGTTTTTCTTTGAGCTCTCGTTCGGTTCTGCAATTTTCGGGACGTTGGAACTTCGGAATTATCGGTCCACGAAGATCCGACAGTTAAATATTCGTAACCCAAGTCACCCTTTTTGCAACTCGTGATATCGCGAGTTCGTGAGTCGAAAACCTTCGGCTCATTCCTCCAAACGCCGATACCCAAGATGTGACAAGGGTATGTCTCTCTCCTCGCTAGGGTCTGCTACGCATGACCGTAGTCTAGGGCTAAGTGCTAGCACTCTTTTCTACTCGCACCATCGTGAGCTGTGGCATCCAACCTTGCTACCTCCCTTTCACGAAACCCCGAGAAGCGATGTTGACTTTTCTCCTCTCGTTCTCGCTACTTCATGACTTCACGAGTTTCAATGTCGAGCTCTCATGCCCTTATATCATGAGTTCCCGAAATCATGAATTACTTTATCCTCCAGGCCCATAGTACAGCTGTCACCCTTCACCATCGTGGCATGTGGTACGTTCATGAGGCCCCACGTTGCTTTTTAACGACATCATTCGGTCCCACCTCTCTCGCTTCTCTTCTCAACCCACTGGCACATGGTACATCTCCATGTGTCCACATCCATTCCAAGAAAAATCCAACAGTCAGATCTTTCTTAGATCTACGGCACAAATCCTTTCGGCGTTTTGGGCTTCCAAACGCCGATGCACTCTAACTCTCATTAGCCCTCTGGGCTAGACTCGTGGTTAACACGACCTCCCCTTATATGACCAAAGTCATACCTCTCTATCGGGGTTTTAGACTTTCCAATGCCAAAGAACATATGTCCTCAGGATTCACGATTCCCCGAACCTCGATTTCTCGATGGATGACTCCTTCCGAAATTTTCCCGAATGCCTCGATCTTGGCCACGCGTCCCCAAGAATGGACGGTCCTCACCGCTTCTCACTATTTCGCGATTTCTAATGCTCCGGGTGCCTTGTCTTCGGGATTCGCAAAACGCCGAACCTCGATATGCCGATGGGCTCCCAATCTCTCCCACGTGTCCCAACTGACGGACGGCTCAGATCCAATCTTGGGATTTCACAACTTGTGATTCCCCGATGAGAAAGTTCTATGTCAACTCAAAACCCCGGTAGCCGATATACCGATGGGTCACTCGATCTCCACCACATGTCCCAACTGTTGGACGGCTCGGATCAAATCTCGGGACTTCACCTGGTGCAATGTCAAAAAACACTCACCTATGTGAGTCTGGGTGTCCGGATCTCAGAATTGGACCATCGTGCGACACACGTCCTTCCTTATACGGACGGCTCAGATTTCCTCTCGCTATTTCAGAACTTGAAATGTCCTGACCTTCTCGACCTCAAGAAATCCGTTATCCCGATAAGCCAACTCCTTTCGAGACTTTCACCCTCCTATTCACGAAGCATTAAAACTCCGTGCAACTCTCTACCGATCTGATGGCTGTCGAGTAATTTTCTCAACATCTGACGGCTCACAAGGGTTCACCTTCCCTCTCGAACAGATCCTAGAGCTTCCACACCACCGGTGTGGAGTCCTCTCACCTTGTGGACTCATACCACAATGGTTGTGGTTTCATAACGCCGCTATACCTCTTAAGATTTTAAAACTCGTCAAGTAACTCCTTGACATTTTGGAGCAAACCAAGGTATGAAATTTGCCTTCCAGACCCAATTTCCCCTCACATTCTCGGTCCAAAGAACGCTCCACTAGCCCATCTAGGCTCAGTGTCGAAACCTTGGCTCTGATACCAAACTGTATCACACCTTTTCTGCTACTTTGTTTAACCACTCTGATACCAAACTATAGCATACCTTTTCTACTACTAAGGTTTAATCGCTCTTAAAAGAAGACTATAACACCACTTTGTACATAACTTACACAGATGTTATTTAACCCACATGCATTTAAACAATAAACACATTCAACACAGAGTATTCATGTGAATTACTGCCATAATCAACAAGCAATTAGATTTTTATATTAATTCATATACACAGCGAAAAACAAGATACATAAGCAGCACAGTCATGCAAAACATGATTAAAGTATAATTAGATACTTATCTTTGCAACAGTGGCAGTTTCACCAACCAAGTGCAGGCCTTCCACGAACCTCCCAGCCTTAGACCACACTGCTCATCAACTTAGCAGTGGGTCACCCCCAAGTTGGGACTAAGCTCCACCCCAAAGCAAGGAATCCTAGGCTAGGCTGAGGTTACAGGGAAAAAAACACAGAATGACTAGAAGGATTCTTCCCAGGATGCCATCTTACGCCCACTACTCCCAAACTCTCATTCCCCACATGCTTGTTCCTCCCGGGAGTATACACCTTCACAAGCACAGTCCATCGGTGCTACACCTCCCTCTCTGGGTCTCAGCAACAGGTCAGATCAGGAAGTCTCAGAGCCCGAAGCTGGTGCTGGACACTCTCTGGAAGAAACCACTTCCCAGCAAACTCTCTCTCCTGGTAAGAGTTGCTTACATGCCTGACAACCTGCCTCTTCCAACGATAATCACCTCTCTCACCCGGAGAGAGGTTTCACATAGGTTCAACACAGACTTACACTAGCCAGTAATCCCTGCGCAGTCCAATGTTGTGTGGCCACAACAATCTATTGGGAACACAGACACAGGCTTCCCAAACTGGTTCAACAAACATGGGATAGTCTTCACGGTTTTGGTTTCAGGATTGCACGAGGTGTGCAGAGATCCCATGCATAGGCTCCAACTGTTCAGACAAAATATGTACCGGCTATCTCCGAAATCAACACAGGCTTTTCGGCTTTCAGGGTTGCACCTCGGGTATTCTTGGAGAGGTCAGACTATTCATGTTCAGACAGTTGGGTGGAATGGAGGAGCAAGAGGCTTCACGGATTACCTCATCTGTTTTATTTGCATGCATTAGGGTGGACACTTGTCACCCTTGAAACTGCATGCATTTCTCGGCATGCATTACCTTTCTCATGGTTAGGAACTTAGGATAAAACATAAATGGCACATGTTCTTTTGGAATAATATTAAAATATCATTCCCAGGCTTAATCCCCCTAGGCTTAGCCCCTAGGCTCAACACTTATCCCCTTTTCCCACCTTCCAGACCCTAATTCCTTGCCCACTCTGTGGATGCTCAGTCCCCCTTCACGCATTCATTGTGGTCGGTCTACACCTGGCGGTGTTTATATTTTATTAAATGTTCTGCATACATACAAGTACAACAACACGCTCCTGGCCTTCAACACTTAGGCTCCCTGGCCTAACAAACACATAAGTCTCCATCTTATAAGAACTTGGCTCACCATCCTATAAAACATAATCACAATTCCTTTCAGAACTTGGTTCACTAAGGGGCTCGGCCTTGGGGACACTACAACACTGATCTACTTCCCAAATCCAAAGGATAGATATCGATATTCTAAAATAGAGTATATTAAAAACCAAATCCTAACTTGAGTTTATAACAATAATGTTTATAACAACTTAGGAAAAATTTGTTATAACAATTTTCAAAAATACTTTCTTCATTGTTTGAAATAAAAACTATTTTCAAATTAGAAATACTTCATGATCCTCTAATAAGCCAATAGTGTAGAGGACATTTTTCACGTTCTTTCTTGAGACCTAAAAAAAAAAATCTAATTAAAAATATCATAAACTAATTTATGACAAGCTACAAAATCTTTGATTCTGTAGCTAGTCTAAAAGCAATGTAACAACTTATGATTTAACAAACCAATCAAAAATTAAAATAAACCACAAATTTATTTACCAAATTAGACATTTGAAAAAGAAGTATTGTACATCTCTGAACTCATAACAACATTGATATTAGTTAAATTCTTAATGATGATATCCCCATATTTTCTGAATCTTTTATTTGCCCGAGGAAGAGTTTGTTGTAACTTAGCTCTCAATTCCTAATTTTCTCTTTCAAGATTTCTATGTTGCACCAACGTCTAGTTAAGACGCATATGCAAGTATGGGATGTCTTTGTGGTATCTCTAAATCCATGCTAAACATTCATCACAACATACAAGTTCCATATTTGGGAGTGGTTCCTGGTAGTCTGAGTCTGGGGTCTTTTCCTGTGTCGTCATAGCCTTTAAATCGGTATGGATTCTTGCAAATCCCTCACAGTTTTGATGGAACGAAGGTAAGTTTGAAACATAATCATACCGTGGATGATTATCCCTTTCTAATTCTGGGCTTACACTCTCGACAAAGTTTAAATATTCTATTATAATCATTGGAACATGATCATCCTTTTGTTTATGTTTATTCCTCATCATTCTTGACAGGATCCGACCACATATTTTGTTTTTTAAATCAATAGCACAGACCCCCTGCCCAATTTGTTTTCCATGCTCTTTAAATTTTCCATTAACCGCTAGTGTTAGGGGCTGTGAACGACCAAAAACATTTAACGACCATTTCTCAAATGACTAAGGACCTCTTTTAAGGGTTTCTTTGGCATAAATTCATTTTTTTTGGATGCCATTCTGGTCATAGAAACAACCTTGGTTTGATCATCGGGCAAAATGATAGAGTCATTTTGTATTTGAGCTTCGATTCTAAAATCACAGAGAAAATAAGACAAAGTTTATGGGGAAACAAGTTCTTCAACAACGTGTGTTAAGTCGACGGTGGGATCAATTTGCGGGAGTAAGAATCCATTCCTTACTAGAAAACCTTGCCAGGTGTCCCCTGTGCTAGTGAAATGGAAATCGACCAATATGCAAATTAAACCATGGTGAAATAAACTAGACACGGGATTGGGGTTTGACCTTTGGTAAATATTTGACATTTTTCGTAGGCTTTTAAGCAAGTAAACGGGAAAGTTCAAACTAAATATTTAAAAAAACATTAACAGACATATGTGAAATAGGAACACTAATCCATAGCTTCCTTCATAGGTGACAAATTTCTTTATGATCAATAATAAACTATGCCAACAGGTTTTAAACAGTTCTATCGACACAGGTTTTACCTTGTAGTGTGATTTCCTAGACACCAACATAGATTTTCCCAAAATGCCAGTTACTTTCATGTTCTTAAACCACTGGTCACCCTCTTAAGACAAACCGATTGCCTTATCTATGAATTATTTGATAACCTATAACTAAATATCTCTTATGTTGGCTCTAGTTCCATCAAACGTATTGTAAAAATTCATGGCAACCTCTAGGTTAAAGACATCGAATGATTTTATAAACTTCACCAAGCTGAACTGAACTAAGCTATCCATAATATTGTCATGAGACAACAAATTTTGTGAACCATTTGAATCTATCCTAACTACGGGGGCCATGAATTTGCAATCGGTGAACCATAAGGCACAAAAACAATGTTCATCAATAGGAGAACCTTGTGCTTGCAACAATCCAAACCCATAAATAGTTGAAGTGACCGATCTCACATACCTCATGATAAATCAACATTTAGGGAAATGGGTAGGTGCTACCATTATTCCCCACTCTGAGTTTTGATTATCACCAAGAAACCAGAGGACATAACAGTTCAAAGCCCCTAAAATGATGGAGCCCTCGCTACTTTCCATGAATAACTAACCCGAAATCGAGGACATCAGTACATTTGAAGGGTAATAATTCATATGACAGCTGATCGGTCAGTCTATTAAGTGATCATTACTTAATGACATAACGTGAAATGAGAATGACAAGTGTTGGGAGTCGTATTTAGGCCTTTAGGAGAGGGTATATTTTAATAGAAACATGTTTAACCATGGGTTTTAGCTAGGTTGTAGTTTTAGGATTGATTTAATTGAATAGGTGTCACATATTTCATATCGGGTTTAGCAATTTTTCTTTATTTCACGAGTCATTTTTAGTTTTTTTGTTTTTGTTTTGAACATAATTCATATGGTTTATAATAAAAAAATAGCCCAATGCCTTTTAATTTAGACCTTTGATTAAAGGAAACAAACAATCACCTTTAACTCAATGCAAAGAGAGATTACCACAAGAATTCAGTCAACGATATGGACGAAAAAGGGACTTAAATTTCATTCTTTATAGTCATGAAATTGAAGATAGAGAACACGATCAATAAATGACACCACATAATTGCAAAAACTTTATAAATCCAAACAAGATTGATTAAAAATAATACTCATACCTTCGTACACAAGAAACAAAATCCATCTGATGCGTATAAACATACTATGCAGTGAGCATAAGAAACAATTTTGTATTTGAAAAGTCAATGAGACACAAGATGCTAGTTGGACTACCAACAAATGGCGACTCACTCGGAAAAGCAGTTATCTCTAACCATAAAAATTTCACCTTAGGGAAGAACAATAGGACTTGGAGATGGTTTTAAGCTAGTTTGAGACAAATTCACTTTAGGATCACAAAGATTAGCTAAGATTTATAAAATTTGCGATAATCATTATCATAGAAGAATAATAAATTATTTACAAAGGATTGCAGCCTAAAAGTGTGTTCTGATCCAAGGGTAATGATGGTTATAAAAATGACTTCAATAGCATTGCCAAAGCCACTACTTCTAGAAGGCGTTCATAGCCTTGACATGGATGTCATTTAACCCACTTAAGTAGTTTAATCCCACCATATAGTTGTCTATTCATGATATAAACTCTCGTAGAAAGATAAATTATAAGAACATACTTGCTATCTCTTGAACCCGACATTGCTTCACTACTAGCAGGCATGTTCAGTACCCAGATGAATTTCCATGTTGGACACACCGACCACACTTAGAGGGGGGGGGGGTGAATGAGTGTGGAACTCTTTTCCCAAAACTTCCATCTTACACAAAACTGATTAGTTAACAATCACTATTTACTCATTACTTATTGTTGTCATTTATAAGAAGTTAGATGTGAAAACATATCAAAAACATATATCAGTAATATATCGTCAACGAATCATCACCACAAGGAACACAAAGAACACAAGATTTATGTACAATTTTATTTTTATTATGGACTTAAATCCTTGGGGTTTTTCAACAACAACTGAATAGAGTACAACTCTACAAGAGCACCAGCTCTATATGAAAGACTCAGATTACATCCTTAGCATCAACTGAGATGAGGCAAAAATAATCCACAGATATCAATTTGTCATAGGTACAGGACTTGTCGGAAGTGTAGCACGCGTATGTACGTGCCCTACAAGTAGTACAACCCACATATGTACGCAGTCAGTCTATATTATAGCCTGCATATACTATTGAGCAACTAGGGTTTTTCTTTTCATCACATACTCAGATGATCTACAACCTGCAATCAGATTATCTTCTGTCTTTCACTATCCATTCTGACCCATAGCTAGTCATGACACATCCAATCTCTCGAATAACTTATTCATGCTTCTCAACCATACATTATGAATGCTACTCAATCATGTATAAGAAACCAGTATACTATGGAAATCATATCATCACTGAATCATAAGAGTGCTTCTCACTCCATCAACCAACACAAACCACATCACAACAACCATACCAATAATTCCTTAAGCATTCACCACACAACAAGCAATAGTATCCATCAAGACAATGTTAAGAACCAAATATCAATATAGCATAGAAAAACATTAGAAAAAGTACTCAACGCCTTGAAAAAGAGATTATTTCAGATAATAAGCCTCTTCGAGGGGGAAACCTCCTTTTACCCTACTTAAATGTTCAATTACAAGATGATTCCAAATGAAAATGTCTCCTTGGTATATATAGGAAACTAGGAGGTATAATTACAACTAATGGAATAAAGCCGATATAAATAAAATAACATTACTAATGTAATATTCCCCAATTAAGGGGTAATGAGCCAATATTAGGGCTTAACATGCCCCTCCCCTTGAGACAAGTTTTGTACACAACACTTGAGTAAATCTAGATGGTTCTGTATAAAAGACTCATCTTTCCAAGTGGAATCTTCAGCCAATAGTTTCCTCCATTTAATGAGATACTCTGGAATGGATCTATTCCTCAGCTGGAGAATTCTTTTGTCAGTGATGGCTTCAGGCTCCAATATGATTTTTCCTTCTTTGTAAAGTTCTATCAATATAGTTTGAACTGGGACCTTGTCGCCTATAAACTTCTTTAAGCATGAAACATGGAAAAATAGGTGTACTCGTGAAGATGCAGGAAACTTCAATTTGTATTCCATAGTACCAATATTTTGCAACACTTTATAAGGTCCATAATACTTTGGTGATAATTTATTATCCTTCTTGGCTTGCTTGAGGGACATCTATTTGTGTGGTTGTAGTCTTAAAAACACCCAATCCCCTACTTCAAAACTTATTTCACTTCGATGTTGACCTGCTTCTTGTTCCATGCGATTTTGTGCCATGGTCAAGTTGTCCTTTAAGATTTGGAGAACTTGTTGTTGATTCTCGATGTGATCTTCCACTGCTTGAACCTTAGATTTTT
>ML790060.1:149588-184247 GCA_009831015.1 Picea engelmannii
TGTGATACCTCTTAACTCAATTTATTTTCCTTCCAATTAAAATTTCATGAAAAGTTCTTGAAAATTAATAGCCACTGTTCCTAATGATTGTAACCATTGGATTCCTAGTACAACATATGCACCACCCATGGGTATAGAAATCATTGGACTATTCATTACATATTCCCCCATAGTAAGATTTATCTTATTGCATTTTCCTGAGAAATTAATAGTTCCTCCATCTGCAATCATTACCTGAAAGTCTGGCGCTGGATATACAAAGCAATTGAGAGCTTTGGTTAATTTATAGTTAATGAAATTATGAGTACTGCCATAATCAATTAGGACTATTACATTTTTCTTTTTTTTCCTCCAATTGTTGAGGTGTCAACCTTGTAGGTTGAGGTGTTTTAGAAGAAGGATCATTGTTCTCTCTATAGATGTTAGGAGTGGTCCTTCTAGTAGCCATAGCCATATTTTTACTTTCAAAATTTCTTGCCACCTTAAATGCATTCTCCAATGATTTGGATTCCCAAAGGAGAACCTCTTGTTGAATTTTATCCTTTAAAGTTCGTATGAATACATCAATCAAGTTCTCATCTGGAATATCGGTTACCTTTATATTCAATCTTTGGAAGTTCTCAATGTGCTCGGTAACTGAACCCTTTTTCTTGAGATTTATCAATTGGCTAAATAAGGTATTGCTCCTTGTATCCTCATAGTGTGCTATCATTTCTTCTGTGAAAATTGTCCAAGTTATGAGTGATTTGCGAGAACAAAGCCATCGATACCATAAAAATTGATTAGGTTCTAAATATAAAGAAGTAATGTGTACCTTTTGTGTATGTGGCACATTATGTAGATCAAAGAATTGATCCATTTGAAGTATCCATGTGATTGGGTCCTTGCCATCAAACTTCCTCATATCAATCTTAGGAACATGGTTGGTCTTCAACCCAAAGTTGGGGTTTCTCCATTCTCGATTCACCTTCCTTTTGTCCTCATCATGAATTTCATGGGATGCATTTTCTCTTTCAGGTGTCTTCTCCGTTATGAAATTTTTCAATACTTCCATGATCTCCTCTTTTAAACCATCCATCTTTTCCAACTTAGCTTCCATCTTTTGTAGTTCATATTTTGTTACTATCTTCTTTTGTAAATCATTTATGTCCCTACACATTTCTTCACCTTCATTAAGAGTCCAAGTAGGATTGTCTGGAGGCTTATTTGGTGTAAAAGTTCTCTTTTTGGGTGGCATGTTGGCCAGGTATCACTTTTGAACCTTGATTTTGTGGTGGTTATGATAGACAATCTTTCTTCTGTTGTATCTCCCAAGTTTCGACCCTTCTGGGTATGAAACTTTATTTTATGTAGTTCTCTAATATTTCTTCTCTGCAATTCCATAGGTCTGATCAAAATTGGATGTGCCAAGTGGAATTTACGGTAACTTCCCCACAACTTGGCGATTTTTGGCCTTTCTAGGAGATCTCACTTGTATAGTGTGCCCCACACAAAATAATTGATATAAAATTTTGATACTCATACCAAAAATACTACAGATTGTCCATGATCTAATGAAACCATTCCCACTCAATTTGGATACTCTAGGAAGAAGTTATGATTGTTTTACTTGGAACACCTTCTTGAGACTAGTCAGATACCCTATCTTACACAGGGTGTATCTACAAATTTAAGATGACCCAAAAGATGAACATTTTACCACAGATACCTTACTAAATTCTGTGAATAGCCTTTGGATTTTAGGGTTTGAAATGTTAAAGAAAATTTTTTATAGCGAAAATTCTGCAATGACTCAGTTCAGGATGATTCCAAGGTGTCTCGAAAATGCTAAGGTGTCTCAGATGTAGCAGCAAAAAACCAAGACCTTGAGCTCTAATACCATATGTTAAGAACCAAATATCAATATAGCATAGAAAAACCTTAGAAAAAGTACTCAACACCTTGAAAAAGAGATAATTTCAGATAATAAGCCTCTTCGAGAGGGAAACCTCCTTTTACCCCACTTAAATGTTCAAGTACAAGATGATTTCAAATGAAAATGTCACCTTGGTATATATAGGAGACTAGGAGGTATAATTACAACTAATGGAATAAAGCCGACATAAATAAAATAACATTACTAATGTAATATGCCCCAATTAGGGGGTAATGATCCAATATTAGGGCTTAACAAACAATAATATAACCATACCAGAGTTTCTTTGGAAGATCTGAGCCCATAGAATGCAGATCCAGAACCTGCCTTTGTCTTCAGGAGTCTGTCATCAACTTAGCCACAAGTCTTCAAGACTTTATCTATTGTATGCACCCTTTCCTCATTCATCCCGTGTATGTAAGTGCCTTGGATCACTGTATCCCGCATACACCTCAGAAACTAGGGTTTCTAAACTTTCGAGACTTTTTTCGTCATGATATCAGACTTTCCAAAACTTTGATGCATCCATGAGATCCTCCATACTCTCTCTCTCTCAGAATAGATCTTTAATCATGCTCAAGAGACACACAAGAGATACTCCCAAAATGTACATTTCACAAGAGACACTTTCCTCTTATTTATACTCTTCATCTTCTAGGTCACTTAACCCACTTCTAGACAACTTAACCCATTTCTAGGTCATTTAACCTATTTTCCTCAATTTAGGGTTAACCACTTTCCATAATTAGAAAGTTCTCTATTAACTTATTATATAAATATTCCTCCTTGAATTTTTCACCTCACTTTATCATTTAAATAATCTTCTTTAATTTGTCACTTTATTTTAACTTTTAAATAATGATTTCTTCTTTTCAAGCTCTTTCAATTCTTTGACCTTTTGGGGCTTCAAGCCAACATATGAGGGTCCTCCAACTTCGTAAGGCCATAACTCTCAAACCAAGAGGAGTTATGTGACATTCCACATACCACAAAAAATGGCATGACAGGCACTATCCATTTGGACAGTTTCACCAACAGCTTCATTTATCTCCAACCATTCTTCGAGGATAACTAGACCGTAAAGCGTCTTCCCGTGAGGGATTTCACCATAAGGGGACCGCTTTGGAGTTCATCCATTTGTGCACCTTATCAACCATGATAATCCTATAATGATCAATCTAAGTATGCATCATATATCAAAGAAACCATATCGATCCATCTTCATCTATGCATCATGTATCAATGACAACTCATTGATCCATCTTCATCCATGCATGACATCATATCCATGACATCTATCCATTATCATATATTACATTTGACATTAATCATCAATCAATCAATCCTTTGGCATCAATTAATCAATTGAAATCAATCAATGACATAAATTAATTAAACCTTTGGCATCAATGATAAAATGATCCAACAATCTCCCCCTTTGGCATTGATGGAAATACCAACATTGATGTCAACAAGTAGACAAGGCATTATCTACATCAACAATCATCAAACATATCAATGTGACTATATCTCCTCATCAATAAACATCAATCACATAAATGTGATTATCTCTCCCCCTTTGACATCAATGGAAAAGGGTCATCATCCCGTTGGGGATGCTCCCCCTGTCTGAACTCTCCTTGGGGATGCTCCTCCTATATGAATGCCTTTGATATTACTCTGAATAATATCTCCCATTTTGAACAAGGGATATCACTATGATGTAATGTTGAAGATACATCACTCATACTCCCCCTGTGACCATTGCTCCCCCTGGAACTATGACTTTGTGCTCTTTCTTCAAGTATAGGGATATTTTCTTCTCCTAGGACCATGGGAAGAATAATAACTCCCCCTATGGGTATGTCTCCCCATATCTTCTCTGTAAGATGAATAATATGATACCATATGATGATCCTTGGACCTGTTCATGCATCAAACTCATGCCATACCAACTATCATGAAACAAAATATATGTCAACAAAAAATAGAGAATCATGAGTAGAACATCACCCAAGTACATCATGTACCAATTGTGTGTCCATCATGCACAACACCCATGTACATCAACCATATACATCAATACCATACAATGTGCCATAAGATCTCGTGAATGGAATGTATCAACCATATGCCAACATGTGCATCTACCAATATGCCAACCATGTGCAGCTACCAATATGCCAATCATGCCAACCATGTGCATCTACCAACATGCCAAACAATGTGCATCTACCAATAGGTCAAACAAGTGTCATATCACTCATGATATATCTCCATCATGAAGCAAGTTCCATAACCATGTATCTCAAACAAATACCAATTGTTGTGCTAATCAAGTAATACCAATGGTGTACTATCATCAAGAATATGCCATCTATGAGTGTACCAAACATGCATATCAACATGTATCACCACCTGTACCAAGAAAGTACATGAACCATGCACCAATACTTCTACATGATGAATCCTCATACATGTATGCCAAATCCTCCATAAAACATGTGCCAATCAAACTTCTAGTAGGTGCCCCTACCAATTTACTAGAAATGTACCAATCATACATAAACTATAGATCAATCAATTATACATAAACTTGAAAGTTGAATTAACTGAAGACAGAAATCTCAAATGAATGTGGACCATCAGATCTGGAGAAAATGCGATGACTGTTAGATTGAATTAGTGGAAGGACATGATAAGAAAGGGATGAGATCTGAGATCACGATCGCTAGGATATCCTTCGACCATCGGATCAAATTAATTTAAGGGTAAGTTAAACGGGGCTAAAGAGTTGAGAATTTGATTATCTGTATATCCATCAATCGTCGGATCAAACACGAATTTTGTCAGTTGTTGGATCATTCTAAGTGGAAGGACAAGATAAACTAGAAGAGTTGCATGGAAGAGAGATTGGGTTGTTGATCTAAGATCTTGATCCAATGAATGTCATTTGTTTAGGGTATAAATACCAGAGGAGGTTACCCTCCATAAAAATCTCACTTCAAGAATTCAGTTTGAGATTTGAAATTCCCGAAGTTCGGAGACCCAGACAGCCAAAATGAATCCGTGACCGTCAGATTGTCCAAAGTAAATGTCAATCATCATATCATCCGAAGAAGATGTCAAATGTCATATCGTCTGAAGTGAATTTGGGCCATCTGATCCAGAGCATCAGTTTGATATTTGAAATCTCCGAAGTCTGGAGACCCATAGAGCCGAAATGAATCCTCGACCGTCGGATCATCTGAAGTAAATCTCATTCGTTTGATCGTCTGAAGAAGATCTCAAGCATCATATTGTTCGAAGTGAATCTGGGCCGTCGAATCCAGAGCGTCAGTTTGATATTTGAAATCTCTGAAGTCAGGAGACTCAGAGAGTAGAAATACGTTCTCGACCATCGGATCATCTGAAGAATATCGTAGCCATCAGATCATTCTAAAGTGGAAGGACATGGTAAGGTGGGTAAAGAGCATGCTAATCTCAGCAACCGAGAATTGGGGACTTAGATCTACGGTCGACAGGGCATATCGGACCCCCTTGAACTTTCTACCTTTAATCATGGGGGGGGGGAGGTTTCGAGTTGGTGGTATTTTCCTTGTGGGACCCTCATACATGTCACCTTTCTGTTAAATTGGAACCCCCTCACTCATTACCACTTACCGCCTAACCCCCCCTCCGAGTAAACCACCAAACCACTCATACATACCACCTTGGTGCTCCGACGACACACTTCACTACCCACTACACATCACACTCCAGTACTGCACTTTGCATTCACACCCCACTACACTACCTACACGTCTCACCCATGTCAGCAGAACACATCAACAAGGACATGTGGCAGACCACGTCAACAAAACACATCAGCAAGGACATGTGGCATACCACGTTAGCAAGGACACGTGGAAGTAATCCACATACTTTGAGGGGAAGTAAATTTTGAGATTTGCTATTTCAGAAGTTCAGAGACCGAAAGGAGATCTCGACCGTTGATCAAGAAAAGGGAAGTAGAACTGTTGATCTGGTTGAAAGGTAAAATTCCTGAAGTGAACGAGGACCATTGATGTGATGAGGGACACACGTCAGTGGATTGTCAACTATGGAAGTTTGGCGTATGGGAAAAGAGAGGTTTGATATTTGAAACTTCTGAAGCCCGGATCACGAAGTAAATCTCAACCGTTGATTTAGGGAGGTTAGATCTGATCCGCAGATCGTGAAAGGAAAGATTTGAACTATCTACTGATGAGCACTGGCAAGATCATAAGATAGATGATCCCGTTGCAATCGCGTGGTCACATGAGATCATTTACCAAGGTCATATAGAGAAACGGAGCTAGCATTCACTAGATCGAGATCGGGAAGCACCTTTTGAATAGGAGTTTGGTCACCATCGATGGTCACGTGAAGGAAGGGGCTTAGAAGCCAAAGAAGCCAAATATGAATGACTGTAACTGATAGAGAAGATGAAGAGTTTTGTCTTCCAGAGAAGCCAAAGAATCTCAGGAAAATGATCACTGATGATGAACACATTCAGTATAACCACCAAAGAAGATGAAGAGTTGTGATGATGATCTGACAGAGGTCTTGGCATGAGAAAGACATGCAGAACAAAGAAGAGAGAGGGTTTTTTCTTTGATGGTGATGCATGTGGGTAGGAGGAGACACAGTGCAGAATTATAAGGGGAGATTTGTGGCATGGCATAGAGGATGCAGAGACAACATAGAGAATAAAAGGAAGAAGAGAAGCTGGAAAGTGGGGGTCGTGCACTGGATGAAAGATAGAAGAGCATAGAAGCAGAAAGATGCAGAAGAGAAACTGAGGATATAAGTTGAATAAGGAAGGGGAGACTTGGAGCTATAACAGACCATATCATATACAGAGAAAGTAAGTAAAAGTTTTACAAGATTCAATCAGGGTGGTAGGGTGGTGCTAGGGAGGATTGTAGTCCTCTAAATTCTAGTTGGTGCTAGAAGATATTATGGGAGTTGGTTCTTCCATCTAGTTGGTGCTAGAGAAATATGAGAGTTAGTGTTCTCTACAAGTTGTAGCTTTCTATCGAAGGTTGTAGCCTCGTATTTGAGTTGGAGCTCAAAGACTGTGATGCACATGAATATTGGAGCTTGATTGTCATCCTAAGAATAAGAGGTTTTCACCCTTTATGGGTTTCCTCGGGAAAGTCGGTGTCTCTGTGTATTATGTGTGATTGATCATTGTATATCTATGCATTTTAATTTATCAACAACATACTAAATAATAATCCAGAAAGAATTAAAAAAAAGGGAAAAGTTTCAAGCTTATATACATAACTGATTCACCCCCCCCCCCTTCTTAGTTATATTTCCAGCATATGATTCAATAGATCAATGACATATCTAGCTATCATCATCAATATATATCACATAACCAAGGTGCCATAACTTCATTGTCATAACCAACATTGTTCTTCAATAGAAAAATGCATCAATCCATACTCATGGGTTAGTGCCATGCATCCATGCTATCCTTTCATTATTTTTATCATCACATTACATAATCCAATACAGAATCATGAAAACCTATAGAAAACCATGTCATAACCTACAACAAACCACGTTATACCCTGCAACATAGAGTTATACCATCACATCAAGATGCAACCCATGTGCATTGCCTTTGTCCCAAGGCTTTACCACATCTATGCAGCCTGCTGCACAAATAGTTCGTGTATGTATGCAACCTATTCAAGTTCTTCCTCCATTTGTACGTGACTGTTACCACTATTACCCACGTATGATTCAATAGATGACACACTTGAGCCTCCTTTAAGGCTTCTATTCCGCTTTGGTTGCTTAGTCTTCTTCAGCCACTTCTGAAGGTGTCCCTGCGTCTCAGAACTTGAGTTCCGAGCTTCCATGTTTTCAAAGATGTCTCCCTTCCTTATTTCATTTCTTATTCTAGTCATGCTATGTGAATTCCTCATCATGGACTTTCTTCTCATGTTGCAGCAACCCTGGGATTTGTGGCCAAATCCTCTACAGCTGTAGCATCTCATGTTGTGATAGTGAATAACAATGTGTCTTGCTTGATCACATCTCCAATACCTTGTGGTGTTATAAAATATTCAATTATATCTCCTTTCGTAATATATCTACATTCAAAATCTTTGTGACCATATTCATTACATGAATAACATTGACCATGAAAAACAATTTCATACCTTTTCTTTGGTGTACATTTTCTTTGAGGTGTAAAGGTAGCTTCTTGATGTCTTTCTTTATTATTTGTTTTGAAACTTTCTTTGCCTTTTGTAGATGGTTGACTTGCAACCTTTTCTTCATCCTTTACCTCATGCTTCTTTGAGGTGCTTGCTTCAACATGTGTAGCTTCTTTCTTGTATCCAAGACCTGATTTATCATTTGGTGATCTTTGAGTTTCCAAGATTTCATTCAAGATTAGTGAGCTATTCAAGAAATTGTTTGAGTTCTCTACTTTCTTTGTAAGATCAACAATTTCAGCTTCTAACTTATGACATGAATCTTCATTTTCATTGATTTGATTCTTCAATAGTTCCTCTACCCTTTTGGCTTCTTCAATTTGGGTCTTGAGATGGACAAAAGTTTCAAAACTTTTGTTGATTTCATCATCTACCTTCATATCTTATTTTTCATTCTTTAGTCTTGTGATCTCTTCTTCCTTTTCTTCTAATTGAGTCTTATTACTCTCTTCTTGTTCTTTTAGCATTCCCTTTAACTTCAATATGTGCCTTTGAATCCTCCTAAGAAACTTCTTAGTGTTATTTGAAAGATAACTATAGTCTATATAATAATGGTCATTTCTATATTCATATAAACCATCTTCAACTTTATTTCGAAGTTCTAATAGATCTTCTTCTATTCTTTCCATGGGATAACTACCATCAAACTCTTTACAAACTATTTCTATATTTTCCTCTTCACTTGTAGAGAAAAATTCAACATCATCACATTTTGAATCATTGCAATCAAGAGTCTTTGGGGATTCTTTACCTTCATTTGAAATACCTCCGAGATCTTCCTTTTTGCCAACATCATCACATGATTCTTTTCTTTCATTTGAAATGTATTCAAGATCACATTTAGAAATAATGCATTCAAGAGTTTTTGGAGATTCTTTACCTTTAATAATCTTGATGGAGTGGTCATCAACATCTTCTTTCTTGTTTTGATATGTGTCCTCTAGATTTAGCCATAGATCCTTGGCGGAAGTGCATTGTCCCATGGTCTCTTTGATAGGGCTTGAGAGTCCACTAATAATGGTCTTGAGAGCCAATGCATCATTCTTCTTTCCTTCCCCTTGAGAAACAAACTTTGATTTGTTCTTCAAGGAATCTAATCCACTAACGGTTGCCTTCCAAATAGTCGCTCCCATTTCCTTCAAATGTACTCTCATATCTATTCTCCAAGTAGAATATTTTTCCTAATCAAGGATTGAAACTTCATCATCCATTTGTGTGTCTATAGATCTCCTCCAAGCTTGTTAAGACTTATAGTGAAGGCCCTCTCTTATACCAATTGTTGGACACACCGACCACACTTAGAAGGGGGGGTGAATGAGTGTGGAGCTGTTTTCCCAAAACTTCCCTCTTACACAAAACGCATTAGTTAACAATCACTATTTACTCATTACTTATTGCTGTCATTTATAATTAGTTAGATGTGAACACATATCAACAACATATATCAACAATATATCATCAATGAATCATCACCATAAAGAACACAAATAACACAAGATGTATATACAATTTTATTTTTATTACGGACTTCAATCCTTGGGGTTTTTCAACAACAACTGAATAGAGTACAACTCTACAAGAACACCATCTCTATATGTAAGACACAACTTACATCCTCAACACCAACTGAGATAAGGCAACCATCCTCCACAGATATCAATATGTCACAGGTAGACGACCTGTTGGTAGTGCAACACACGTATGTACACGCCCTACTAGTAGTACATCCCGCGTATGTATGCGGTCAGTCTATACTACAGGCTACATATACTTTTGAGAAACTAGGGTTATTCTTTTCATCACATACTCAGATCCTCTGCAACCTGCGATCACATTCTGTTTTGTCTTTCACTATCCAATCTTACCCATAGCTAGTCACAACACATCCAATCTCTCCAACAACTTATTCATGTTTCTCAACCATATATTATGAATTCTACTCAATCATGTATAAGAAACCAGTATACTATGGAAATCATATTAGCACTGAATCATAAGAGTTCTGCTCACTCCATCAACCAACACAAACAACATCACAATAACCATTCCAAGAATGCCTTAAGCATTCACCACACAAAAAACAATAGTATCCAGACAATAATATAATCATACCAGAGTTTCTATGGAATATCTGAGCCCATAGAATGCATATCTTCTTCACGATCGTGTCATCAGCTCAGTCACAAGTCTTCAAGACTTTATCTACTGTACGTGTCATGTCCTCATTCAGCCATATATGTACGCACCCTTAATCACTGTAGCCCGCATACACCTCAGAAACTAGGGTTTCTGAACTTCTGAGACTTTTGTCGTCATGATCTCAGACTTGCCGAAACTTTGATGCGTCCATGAGATCCTCCATACTCTCTCTCTCTCAGAATAGATCTTCAATCATGCTCGAGAGATACACAAGAGATACTCGCAAAATATACATTTCATAAGAGACCCTTGCCTCTTATTTATACTCTTCATCTTCTAGGTCACTTAACCCACTTATAGGTCACTTAACCCATTTCTAGGTCACTTAACGTATTTTCCTCAATTTAGGGTTAACCACATTCCATAATTAGAAAGTTATCCATTACTTTATCATTTAAATGTTCCTTCTTGACTTTGTCACCTCACTTTATCATTTAAATAATCTTCTTTGATTTGTCACTTTATTTTATCATTTAAACAATGATTTTTTCTTTATAAGCTCTTTGATTTCTTTGACCTTTTGGGGCTTCAAGCCAACATATGAGGGTCCTCCAACTTCGTAATCCCATAAATCTCAAACCATGAGGAGTTATGTGACATTCCACATACCACCAGAAATGGCATGACAAACACTATTCATTTATGATAGTTTCACCAACAACTTAATTGATATTCATCTCATTATTCCACAATCAAACATGGGTTCTCCATCCATTCTTTTAGGATAACTCAAGTAAAACGTTTTCCGTAAGGACTTTCACGATAATGGGACCACTTTGGGGATCATCGAAAATCCTGCTGAAAATTGAACAATACAGACGATGCCAAGAGGCATTCAAAGCAATATGTTTTGAGGCTCACTGCATGACCTTGGATCCTATTAACGGTTGCGTTTCAACAGTACATGAAATGGAGCAACAGCTACAACAGCGGGTAAGTTGCACTAGCCTTTGCATTTTTTTTTTTCAATTTTTTATTTAATTATTTCAGTTTTTCTAGTTATTGTATCTTTGTATCTTTATAGTTATTGTATCTTTGTTGGTGCAGGTCGATGGGTTACGACAGGAATTACAGTTCGTGAAGAATTCTGTATCCCAACTCCGTTATCAGTTATCAGCAACAACAACAAGAGATCAGTTATCATCAGCAGCAACAACAACAACAGGAGCAGCGGCAACAACAACAGCAGGAGCAGCAACAGATGCGTTATCAGCAGGGGCAACAAAAAGAGATCCGTTATCAGCAGCAGCAACAACAGCAGATAGGTATCCGTTATCAGCAACGGCAACAACAGCAGATGGGAATCCGTTATCAGCAACTGCAACAACAACAGGCAGGCGTGTCGTCTGCAATTGCGCCACCCCAACCTGGAGCCTTCCATGGAATGCCTCCGGAAAATCAATGGTCCACGTTGACGAGTCGACCGTTAGAGCACCTTCCCCCACACCCGAAGGGCAGTCTCATTATCCATTTGAGCTGCAGCGCTCTGTATTTGACCTGGTTCCCTTAAATCACACTATTTCTCACATGTAAGTTAAAAGGAATTACAATTGCAGTTTCTCAGCTCGAAGAATTCTGTGTATAGATGATCTCAAAGGCCGGTTTTTCATGAAATTTTTAATGTTATTGTGTGACCTTTGGCTTCTGCCTTAGAATTTTTAATGTTATTGTGTGACCTTTGGCTTTGGCCTCAGAATTTTATCCTTTATTTTTTATTTTTTTTTCATCCGAAAATCATTATTGGTTTAGTGATATGATTGAAAATATTGGGAAAGAAAGTAATTAGGCCTAAAGGTGTGCACCTATTGATAATGAGAATATTTAATAGGTTTTTAGTGCTTAATCAGTTTTGTATGTAGAAGGTTTTGTTACAGAGTGGAGAGATGTGAATATGAAACTCTGCATTTCATTTTATGGTTGTTTCATTTTATGGTCCCCTTTTTTTTATGTTTTTTTTTTTAGGACCAGCTGAAACCTTTAGGCCTTCACTAGCCACGAGTTTGAGTTTGAGCTATAAATATATTGAGTCTATGTAGTTTTTCTTTGACTTCATTTTAGAGATAAATATATTAAAAAAATATTATGTGTTGATACATGTTTAACCCTACAATCTGGATTAATTCTTAATTAGTTAAATTCAGTGGTCTTTTGTTGAATATGGAAAATGAAAATGGTTTGTGTAAATGTTTATAATGAAAAATTCAATAAAGAATTGATTGAAAATTAGACTTACTAAATATCTAATTGGTGGTATGCTTTTTTTTTATTCTTATTTCCATTAAAATAATTTATATTTTCTAAATAAAACTTTACTTTTTAGAGGGATTTCCTCTAAACACTTTTTGAGATGAAATTAATCAAATTCTTAAAACTAGCCACAATCAATTAAACTAATCTCTAGATTCTAGTCTCTCTGTCTATTATTTAGACATGCACATGCTCTTAAATTGAAAGGAATTAAATTTTACTTTTGGATGTCATGTATTGAGATATAAGCAATAACAATTATCTAACTTGTATTATGTTTATATGAGTGTCATTTTACATTTTATGGTACATTCATTTAGTAAAAATTCAAGATATGAACACATGTTACATATCTTGTTTTTCTAATGTTGTTAGTGAAGGCTCAAGCATTTCCAATACATGTTAGAAATTATAAACCAAATAATTAATATGTTTTTATTAATAAAAATCATTTGAATGAAAAATGTTAATGCAAGACTCAAGCATCCATTTTCCAATGCATTTGAGAGACTATAAACCCCATCCATGGTTTAAAAGTTGTTAAACAAAAATCAAATACTTATTAACTTGTTTACTAAACACATTCATATATCTAGCTAGCTTTATAAAAACAAAAATGTTACTTAACATTGTTTTGATAAAAATAATTTTTTAATAATTAACAAAAGAGAAACATGAATTGCATTTATAATCACAAAAGGTTACTTAGCATTGTTTTGATAAAAACAATTTTTTAATAATGAACAAAAAAGAAACATGAATTGCATTTTTAATCCTATTATGATTGTTTCTTTAATATCTTATATAACATACATTGTGGAATATACGATCACATTATGCTACAAGCTATCAATGAATTCTTCATATTGTTCATAGGAATGGATAACCCTTAAACCTAACAGTGCATGTTAGATGCTTGAAACTTGACATCTTTGATTTCTCACCATCTTTTAGAACTTAACTTCTGGATATATAGTGATGATAAGAAAATAAACCTAACAAAATGTTTAATATTCATATACACCACCACAAAAATAAATTGTATATGATAATCAACCTATCAAAGATTTTAATATGGTTAGTCATCAAATGGTTGAACCTACTGTATAAAAATAAAATTAGCATAAATACTAAAAGAAAATATTTCAAATTCACAATCTATTGAGAAATCCCAAATGTATACAATGAAAGTGAGAAAAACTTTTATTTACAAAACATAAATTATCACTTTTTTTTTTTACCCTTAAAAAAAAGCGTAATTTTATTCTTATTGGTCATGTAGATAGTTCTCAAAGTATTATTATGTTTGTTTACATAGCTATGCTTCCATTGATGTTGTGGAATTTTTTTCAAAATGTGGGTCATTTAATTCTTGGTCTTTGAAGTGCTTCAAAAAAGTAATTATGCTGCTTGTTTTAAAAAAAAATTATGGCCTCTGAGAGTCTTGTTGTTCATGTTGTGCATCTTGTTGTAGTGAAGTAGGATCTATAAATGGTCGATGGTAAAATTTTTGTGAGTCTATTTTTGTGCTCGGTTATGTCCCATTGTTTGAGTGCAAGTTGAAGTCCAGCTTTGGAGAGTGCATCCGCTACTGTATTCCTGGTCCTGTAGACATGGGATATGGTCACAGAGTCAAAATTTTCGAAAAGATGATAAGTGTCCTCCAGAATGGGGAGGAGAAAAATGTTGTGACATTTCAGAATTTTTCTTGCCCAATTCACTACAATTTGAGAGTCTCCAAAAATTTGAATGTGTCGTAGGTCATTTTCTTTTGCGAAGTCAAGTAGAAGTTTCAAGGTTAACAGTTGGGCATGGTTGTTTGTGCCCTGTCCCATTCCCAATTTTGTGTGAAAAAAATGGGAGTTTGGGAGGTGTAGAGTGGAACTGCCTCTGCAAAAGTAATTTTACTTGATCATATTTAAAATTTACTATGGTGGTTAGTTGATTGCCAAGTCTGTTTGATTAACAAAGATTAAGGTTGTTACAGAGTGGAGAGATGTGAATGTGGAACCCCTGCCTGTGTTTCACATTATGACCAGGTTTCATTTTATGGTCTCTTTTCATTTTCTTTTCTAAGGTAGCCGAAACCTTTTGGCATTCACCAACCACGAGTTTGCAGTTGTTCTAGTATATGTATATTGAATTTTATAAAATAATGGATCATTTGCTAATATAAGTATATTGAATTTTATTTAAATTCAGTGGCCGGAAAATGAGAATGTTTTGTGTAAGTGTTTATAATGCAAACTTTAATAAAGAATTGATTGAAAATTAAACTTACTAAATACCTAATTGGTGGTATGTTTTTTTTATCCTTATTTCCATTAAAATAATTTATATTTTCTAAAGAAAACTTTGTTTCTTAGAGGGATTTCCTCTAAATACTTTTTGAGATGAAATTAATCAAATTCCTAAAACTAGCCACAATCAATTAAACTAATCTCTAGATTCCAATCTATGTCTATTATTTAGACATGCACATGCTCTTAAATTGAAAGGAATTAAATTTTACTTTTGGATGTCATGTATTGAGATATAAGCAATTATCTAGATTGTATTATGTTTATATGAGTGCCATTTTACATTTTATGGGACATTCATCTAGTAAAAATTCAAGATATGAACACATATTACATATTTTGTTTTTGCTAATGTTGTTAGTGAAGGCTCAAGCATTTCCAATACATGTTAGAGATTATAAACCAAATAGTTTATATGTTTTTATTAATAAAAGTCATTTGATTGAAAAATGTTAATGCAAGACTCAAGTATCCATTTTCCAATTCATTTGAGAGACTATAAACCCCATCCATGGTTTAAAAGTTGTTAAACAAGAATCAAATACTTAGTAAGTTCTTTACTAAACACATTCATATATCTAGCTAGCTTTATGAAAACAAAAATGTTACTTAGCATTGTTTTGATAAAAATAAATTTTTAATATTTAACAAAAGAGAAACATGAATTGCATTTATAATCACAAAAGGTTACTTAGCATTGTTTTGATAAAAACATTTTTTTAATAATTAACAAAAAAGAAACATGATTTGCATTTATAATCCTACTATTCTTGTTTCTTTAATATCTTATATAACATACATTGTGGAATATACGATCACATTATGCTACAAGTTATCAATGAATTATTCATATTGTTCATAGGAATGGATAACCCTTAAACCTAACACTGCATGTTAGAAGCTTGGAACTTGACATATTTGATTTCTCACTAGCTTTTAGAACTTAACTTCTCAAACAATAGTGATGATAAGAAAATAAACCTAACACAAATTTTAATATTCAGATACACCACCACAAAAATAATTTGTCTATCATAATCAATCTATCAAATATTTTAATATGGTTAATCATGAAATGGTTGAACCTACTGTATAAAAATAAAATTAGCATAAATACTAAAAGAAAATATTTCAAATTCACAACATATTGAGAAATCCCAAATGTATACAATGAACGTGAGCACTACTTTTATTTACAAAACATAAATCATCACTTTTTTTTCCCCTTAGAAAAAAGAGTAATTTTATTCTTCTTGGTCATGTAGATAGTTCTCAAAGTATTATCATGCTTATTTACATAGTTGTGCTTCCATTGATGTTGTGGACATTTCTTCAAAATGTGGGCTATTTAATTCTTGGTCTTTGAAGTGCTTCAAAAAAGTAATTCTGCTGCTTGTTTTAAGAACAAATTATGGCCTATGAGAGTCTTGTTGTTCATGTTGTGCATCATGTTGTAGTGAAGTAGTATCTATAAATGGCCGATGGTAAAAATTTTGTGAGTCCAGTTTTGTGCTTTGTTATGTCCCATTGTTTGAGTGCAAGTTGAAGTCCAAAATTCCTGGTCCTGTAGACATGGGATATGGTCACCGAATCAAAATTTTATAAAAGCTAATAAGTGTCCTCCAGAATGGGGAGGACAAAAATGTTGTGAAATTTCTGTTTTTTTCTTGCCCAATTCACCACAATTTGAGTCTCCAAAAATTTGAATGTGTCGGAGGTCATTTTCTTTTGCGAAGTCAGGTAGAATTTTTAAGGTTAACAGTTCAGAATGGTTGTTTTTGCGTTGTCCCAGTCCCAATTTTGTGTGAAAAAAATGGGAGTTTGAGAGGTGTAGAGTGAAACTGCCTTTGCAAATATTGTTCTATGAGGCTCCATCGAAGTAGACCCATGGATTTGCAGTATATATTTGTTCTAAAGCGGGAGCTTTTTGTCCTTCTTTAGTAGGATTTTGTGGGTAGTGTGAGAGTACTTAAAGGCTTTGTGCTGTGGTTATTTCTGGAGGTGTATCGTTTTCTTGTAAGGTTGTTGATTTTTTGGCCAGCCAGATGCCCTGAAAAACGATGGGAGGAAGGGATTTTAGTTCTTTTTGTTTGTATTCATGAAGCCAAATTTTCCAAGCTTATTCTAGAGAAGGTCCCTCCCATATGCAAGAGAGTCTTAGACTGTTTGAAATCTCCTTCCACACTCTTTGAGTGAAAGGTAAAGTGATAAGAAGATGTTGGATTGTTTCAACATTTATGAGGCAAAGTGGACATTTGATGGGACCTTCAAAATGTCATTTTTGTAGTATTTCCCATGTAGGGATCTTTTGATTTAGGGTTGCCCAAAGGAAGAGTTTTTATTTTTGTGGGCACTTTAATTTCTAGAGGCCCTTACACCACCACATGGTTTTTTTTTTAAGGAGATCCAGAGAAAGAGCCATATATCCCAGTTTTGGGGTGTATGCACCTGCTGGATCCTTTTGCCAAACTAGTTCATCTTCTTTGTTCAAAATTCTGATGTATCCAAGTTGTAAAGCTTTGATGTAGTTTATGTAGTGTAGCACAAGAGCTCCATAAATCCCTAGATCATTCTCTTTCATCCAACGTTGAGACCAAAGAGTGGTTGTAATGGGGTTAGCCAATTGTGTGAGAAAGTAGAGATTTTTCTCATGTAGAAAATTGATGGTTTTTGTAGGGAGAATATGTGTAATCCCACTTCCTGACTAGGGGTCCACTCCTAGACAAAGATGGTTCCCACGTCCTACTTTCTAGGCAAGAACTTTTTCTATAATTTAATATAAAATGATTTACCAATACATACATCTAGAAGAAAAATAATATGTAAAATCTATAGTTAAGAAAAGTTAGTTTGATTAAATTTTTTTAGAAAAGTGTAACGATAATAATGTGATAATACATAGTTTAATATATATATATATATATATATATATATATATATATATATATAATTAAAAAAAGTTGATTATACTTTTAGCAAGGTGTGATAAATATAATTTATCAATACATTTAATATAAAAACAAAATAAAAGGAAAGTTTAGTAAAAGCATGTAAGTAATATATTTTGAGGTTAAATAATATATTTTAAAATTAAATAATATGTGAAATTTATAGTTAGGAAAATTTAATTTGATTAAAATTTTTTTTAGAAAGGTGTAAAGATAATGATGTGATAACACATGGTTTAAAAAAAAATAAAAAAATATATATATAATTAACAAAATTTGATTATACTTTTAATAAGGTGATAAACATGATTTATCAATACATTTAATATAAAAACAAAATAAAAGGAAAGTCTAGTAAAAAATGGTAAGTAATATATTTTGAGGTTACATAATATATTTTAAAGTTAAATAACATATTTAAAGATGTTTTATTCAATTGAATATATTTGTAAAACAATATTTGAGAAATTGTTAATTTTAATAAAAAAATTAATAATAGCATTATCACTCAACAAAAGAATAAACATAAAACTTTAAATAATGTTTCATTTATCATTTATTAAGCAATGAAAATAAACAAATAAGTCATAGGGTAAGTTGTGAAACATGTCCATACAAATTCATTCAGTATCATTTTTATTTATTGTTATTTTGGTATTGACATCTTGCACCAAAAATGATAATGCTAAAAATCATTCTACAACTTGAGAAGATAAGACCTCAAAAAAAGTTTGTCTAAAACAAAAATATTATTCTATAATAAATTTCTATAGAGGGTTCCCATTTCAATTTCAATTTCCATTATATCATCAACAATTACATTAATTGTTATAAGTTTATAGTCATCCACGAAGAGAAATAAGAAACCTATGTTTTAAATTACTTGAATATGGTAAACATATTAAGAAACTTCCAAGTGAAAGGAATAAAGATAGTTATAAGAGGTAGAGATTTCTTTGAGAGTAAATCCTTTCATACATAATTTGATTTCTTTGTCTAGGTTTCTATGGAGTTAATCCCATGAAATTTAAGATGTTTTATCATATACTATAAGGATTAAATGTATAGAGGACATCATCACTTTTTAAATTTGATTAAATGGAGCTAAATTATTTGTTGGGCGCAGGCCTATTTTGAGGAGAGACCTATTTTTGGAAATGAAGACCTAATTTTGGAGCACACACAATAGGTGGCAAGAAAGAAACATGCAAAAAAAGAAGAAAAAACAACATGCAAGAGGAAAAACAATGTGGCACGAAGGCATGCAAGCCTAACCATGATAGGGTTAGGGTTTTTGATAAGGATTGTAACGATTATATGCCAATAGAGTAGTATAAATAAAGACCTAGGAGGTCTAGGTTGGGGGTTCAGTTATTATTGATGAGTTGATGGGGATTATTATGATTGTAATAAGGTTGTAAAAGAGTTAAGTAAGCTAGATTTTGAGGGTTAGGTCACAAGCTGAGGGGTTTGATGTGATCTAGTCCGCCTCATAGAGGCTCCTTAACCTCAACATGATTGTATGATTGAATATGTAATGCGCGCGGCACAATATTTTGCAGGAGATTAAATAAAAGAGAAGAGAAGCCAGATCAATGTGGATGTAGCCCACAGAGGGGGTGAACCACGGTAAAACCTATGTTCTATGTGATGTTTATTGAATGATTATTTTTTGTTGATGGTTAGCTAATGAATAAATGATTAACTAGATGTATTAGTATGGATGCATAAGGCAAAAGATGAAGGAATCTTAGAAATACTTAAATCATTAGTAAGATTAGTGCATGAAGAAGGAAGAACCACCCCATAGAGTCCCTCTCATTCCTAGACTGTAAAACCCTGGGTATTGTAGTCACCCATATATCTATCTTGGGTGAGACTGCGCGGTGCACAATGTGCGCAGTGTTTCCTTCTGGTTTACTAGGAGGTTTGATTGTTTTAGAGGGTTTTGTTGGGAGCCTGTTGAGATCCGAATCTGGGAGCCTGTTGGAATAACGTGATCCTGAAAGATTGAAAGAATTGATATAGATACGATAATAATTAATCATGAATTGATGAAACAAACTAATATTAGTATATCATAATGCACACTGAATTCTTTAATCCATAGGACGAAAGCCTTAATTAAATCATGATTCTATATTATTCATTAAAAATATTGAGGAGTCCCTCTCCCAAATTATTTTCCTCCTCTATCAAAACTTAATAGAGTATTTAAACACTACATTGATCTACTTCCAAAATCCATAGGATAGAGATCGATTTTCCAAAACAGAGTATATTAAAAACCAAATCGTAACTTGAGTTTATAACAACTTAGAAAAATTTTGTGATAACAATTTTCAAAAATACTTTCTTCATTGTTTGAAACAAAAACTATTTTCAAATTAGAAACACTTCATGATCCTCCAATAAGCCAGCAGTGTAGAGGACATTTTTCACGTTCTTTCTTGAGACCTGAAATAAAAAATCTAATTAAAAATCTCATAAACTAATTTAAGACAAGCTACACAATCTTTTATTCTGTAGCTAGTCTAAAAACAATGTAACAACTTATTCTTTAACAAACCAATAAAAAACGAAAATAAACCACAAATTTATTTACCAAATTAGAAGTTTGAAAAAGAAGACTTGTACATATTTGAACTCATAAGAACATTGATATTAGTTGAATTCTTAATGATGATATTCCCATATTTTTTTAATATTTTATTTGCTCGAGGAAGAGTCTGTTGTAATTCAACTCTCAAATCCTTATTTTCTCTTTCAAGATTTCTATTTTGCACCAACGTCTCGTTAAGACGCATATGCAAGTATGGGATGTATTTGTAGTATCTCTGAATCCATGCTAAACATTCATCACAACATATAGGTTCTATATTTGGGAGCGTTTGTTGGTAGTCTGAGTTTGGGGTCTTTTCTTGTGCCGTCATAGCCTTTAAATCGGTCTGGATTCTTGCGAATCCCTCACAGTTTTGAAGGAGCAGAGGTAATTTTGAAACGAAATCATACCATGTATGATTATCCCTTGCTGAGATCAGGCTTACACTCTCGATAGAGTTTAAATATTCTATTATAATCATTGGAACATGATCATCCTTCTATTTATGTTTATTCCCCATCATTCTTGACAGGATCCGACCACATATTTTGTTTTTAAAATCAACAACACAATCCTCCTGCCTAATTTGTTTTCCCTGCCCTTTAAATTTTCCATTAACCGCTAGTGTCAGAGGTTGTGAATGACAAACAACATTTAATGACCGTTTATTGAATGACTAAGGACTTCTTTTAAGGGTTTCTTTGGCATAAATTCATGTTTTTTGGATGCCATTCTGGTCATAGAAACAACCTTGGTTTGATCACCAGGAAAAATGACAGAGTTATTTTGTATTTGAGCTTCAATTCTAAAATCAAAGAGCGAATAAGACAAAGTTTATGGAGAAACAGGATCTTCAACAATGTGTGTTAAGTCGACGGTGGGATCAATTTGTGGGAGTAAGAATCCATTCCTTACTAGAAAACCTTGCCAGGTGTTCCCTGTGCTATCCAAATGGAAATCGACCAATATGAGAATTAAACCATGGTGAAATAAGCTAGACTCGGGATTGGGGTTCGACCTTTGGTAAAAATTTGACATTTTTCGCAGGCTTTTAAGCAAGTAAAAGGGTAAGTTCAAACTAAATTTTTGAAAAAACATTAACAGACGTATGTGAAATAGGAACACTAATCCATAGCTTCCTTCATAGGTGATAAATTTATTTATGATAAATAATAAACTATGCAACAGGTTTTAAACAGTTCTATCAACATACGTTTTACCTTGTAGTGCGATTTCCTAGACACCAACAGAGATTTCCACAAAATGTCAGTTACTTTCATGTTCTTAAACCACCGGTCAACCTCTTGAGACAAACTGGTTGTCTTAGCTATGAATTATTTGATAACCTATAAATGAATATCTCCTATTTTGGCTCTGGTTCCATCAAACGTATTGTAAAAATTCCTCGCAACCTCTAGGTTAAAGCCATCGAATGATTGTATAAAATTCACTAACCGAACTGAACTAGGCTATCCATAACATCATCATGAGACAACAAATTTTGTGAGCCATTTGAATCTATCCTAACCACGGGGGCCATGAATTCGCAATCAGTGAACCATAAGGCACATAAACAATGTTCATCAATAGGAGAACCCTATGCTTGCAACAAGCCAAACCCATAAATAGTTGAAGTGATCGATCTCACATACCTCATTATAAATCGATGTTTAGGGAAATGGGGAGGTGATATCATTATTCCCCACTCTGAGTTTTGATTATCAGCGAGAAACTAGAGGACAGAATAGTTCAAAGGCCCTATAATGATGGAACTCTCGCTACTTTCCATGAATAACTAACCTGAAAGCAAGGACATCAATACATTTGTAGGGTAATAATTCATATGACAATTGATCGATCAGTCCATTAAGTGATCATTACTTAATGACGTAACGTGATATGAGAATGACAGGTGTTGGGAGTCATATTTAGGCCATTAGGAGAGGGGAGATTTTAATAGAAACATGTTCAACCATGGGTTTTATCTAGGTTTCAGTTTTAGGCTTGATTTAATGGAATAGGTCTCACATATTTCATATCGTATTTAGCTATTTTTCTTTAGTTCACGTGTCATTTTTAGTTTTTAAGTTTTTGTTTTGAACATAATTCATATGGTTTCTAATAAAAACATAGTCCATGGACTTTTAATTTAGACCTTTTATTAAAGGAAACAAAAAATCACCTTTAACTCAATGCAAAGGGAGATTACCAAAAGAATTCAGTCAACGATATGTATGAAAAAGGGACTTAAATTTCATGCTTTATAGTCATGAAATTGAAGATAGAGAACACGGTCAATAAATGACACTGCATAATTGCAAAAACTGTATAAATCCAAACAAGATTGATTAAAAATAATACTCATACCTTCATACACAAGAAACACTAGCCATCTAACGCGTATAAACATACTATGCAGTGAGCATAAGAAACAATTTTGTATTTGAAAAGTCAATGAGACACAAGATGCTAGTTGGGCTGCCAACAAATGGTGAATCACTGGGAGAAGTAGTTATCTCTAACCATCAAACTTTCACCTCAAGGAAGAAGAATAGGAATTGGAGATGGTTTTAAGCTTCTTTGAGACAAATTCACTTTAAGATCACAAAGATTAGCTCAGATTTATAAAATATTACCATAATCATTATCATAGAAGAAGAATAGATTCTTTACAAAGGATTTTATCCTGAAAGTGTGTTTTGATCCAAGGGTAACGATGGTTATAAAAATGAATTCAATACCACTCACAATGCCACTGCTTCTAGCGGGCATTCATAGCCTCGACATGGATGTCATTTAACCCACTCAAGTACTTTAATCCCACCGAATAGTTGTCTATTCACGACATAAACTCCTACATAAAGATAACTTATAAGCACATACTTGCTACCTCTTGAATCCGACATTGCTTTGGTTCCAGTAGGCCTGTTCAGTTCAGTACTCCGATGAATTTGCTCGTTGGACACACCGACCACACTTGGGGGGGGGGGTGAATGAGTGTGGATATATTTTCCCAAATCTTCCATCTTACACAAAACTCATTAGTTAACAATCACTATTTTCTCATTACTTATTGTTTTCATTTATAAGCAGTTAGATGTGAAAACATATCAACAACATATATCAGTAATATATCATCAACGAATCATCACCAAAAGGAACACAAAGAACACAAGATGTTTGTACAATTTTATTTTTATTACGGACTTCAATCCTTGGGGTTTTTCAACAACAACTGAATAGAGTAAAACTCTACAAGAGCACCAACTCTATATGTAAGACTCAGTTTACATCCTCAGCACCAACTGAGATGAGGCAAAAATCCTCCATAGATATCAATCTTTCATAGGTACGTGACTTGTCGGTAGTGCAAAACGCGTATGTATGCACCCTAAGAGTAGTACAACCTACATATGTACGTTCCCTATGAGTAGTACAACCTACGTATGTACGCAGTCAGTCTATACTATAGCATGCATATACTATTGAGCAACTAGGGTTTTTCTTTTCATCACATACTCATATCCTCTGTAACCTACAATCATATTCTCTTATGTCTTTCAATATCCATTCTGACCCATAGCTAGTCATGACACATCCAATCTCTCCAACAAATTATTCATGTGTCTCAACCATACATTATGAATGCTACTTAATCATGTATAAGAAACTAGTATACTATGGAAATCATATCAACATTGAATCATAAGAGTGTTGCTCACTCCATCAACCAACACAAACCACATTGCAACAACCATACCAAGAATTCCTTAAGCATTCACCACACAACAAACAATAGTATCCATCAAGATAATAATATAACCATATCAATGTTTCTATGGAAGATCTGAGCCCATAGAATGCAGATATGGAACCTGCCTTTGTCTTTAGGAGCCTGTCATCAGCTCAGCCACAAGTCTTTAAGACTGTATCTACTATATGCACCATGTCCTCATTCATCCCGCATATGTACATGCCTTGGATCACTGTAGCCCACATACACCTCAGAAACTAGGGTTTCTGAACTTCTGAGACTTTTGTTGTCATGATCTCAGACTTGCCAAAACTTTGATGCATCCATGAGATCCTCCATACTCTCTCTCTCTCTCAGAATAGATCTTCAATCATGCTCAATAGATACATAATAGATACTCCCAAAATGTACATTTCACAAGAGACCCTTTCCTCTTATTTATACTCTTCATCTTCTAGGTCACTTAACCCACTTCTAGGTCACTTAATTCATTTCTAGGTCACTTAACCTATTTTCCTGAATTTAGGGTTAATCACTTTCCATAATTAGAAAGTTCTCCATTACTTTATTGTTTAAATGTTCCTCCTTGAATTTTTTGTTAGGATATTTAGACACTTAGGAGTTAGTAAGATCTACTTGGTCTATTGTGTCAATAGGTAAAAGTGTGTTTTATATTGTGTTTCTTTAGTATGCATTAGTATGCATTTGTAGTTAGGAAATCCGACGGTCACGATATGTTTCCGACATAGAGTGATCCAACGGTTCATACTCTCCTTGATCTTAATGGCCATTGATCCGTGGCTTAACACTCGATTGGTCCATGATATATATTTAAAGAGCATGGAGGGTCATTTTCTGATTATCAATTGTGAGAAACTCTCTTGTAAAATCTCTCTGTAATCTTTTTCTTTGCATTAATAAACTGCTCCAAGTGGTCGCGTTCGTTGGGGCCATGGATGTTTCCCCATAGGGGTTTTACCACGTGAAAACATCAGTGTGTTGATCTTTGATCTAGTTATGTGAGTGGTTACTGAAGGTGTTCACCCTCTGTTGGAATACCTATGTTTTTGAACATGGTATCAGAGCCTGTTTGAAGACCCGCTCCTATTGTAGATCGAGATCATGAAGCTGAGTTGCCTCATCTCCATTTTCTAGAATTTCTATACATTTCTAGGCTAATAGGACTATTCCATTGCGTCTGGAGCACTCGTTTCATTCATGAACACTTTTTGTTTCACTCAAAAAGGTTTTCGTTTTCCCAAGATACGACCATTACAGTCAGATCCGGAGGTATAAAGCCTGAATACACATTTTTTTAATTTCTGCAAAGTTTTATATTAATTTTATTTCGGTTTGTATTTTTTATTTCCGGGTTGCTACTCTTTTAGATCTACGTATGCTCTTTTCCCCGCGCCCTGTGTGATTTCGGAAAATCAGAAATAGATAGGAAAATGTGCATCTTCCGGGTAAGCTAACTGAGATCTAACCCTTGTTGTCATTGAAAAGTGAAATTTTTTTCTTCTGTGAAAATAGTCTTTTTTGAGCATGCTCTCCAAGGTCGTCTTAAACAACAACAACAACAACAACAAAAACAACAACCCCAATCCTACTTCTGAACATTACAATATGTTTTGCTAGACCATTTGGTTAAAACTTTCCTTATTAAGTAAGAGGTCTTGAGTTCAAGTCTCTCTTTTGTTACTTTTTTTTGGAAAAGTTCATGCTAAAAATTGTAAAGTGCATTTCACTTCAAGTATAAAAGTGAATCACTATAAGTAGCTTTATATTTTATTTTAGAGTTATTTATTTTGCATGTAAATTTTTTGTTATAAGGTAACTTCATTGTAAAAGTGATCCCCGCTTCTCTTTATAAAAGTGGGTCACTTCATAAAGTAGCTTACACTATCACGTGGTTATTTGGTTACCATTTATGCCTTTTCTCTAAAAAGGGCATAAATCTCACATCGGAAGTTCGTTTTCAGTACCGTTTTTTTTTAAACCGCATAAATTTTTGAGATATTTCCATCTAGATCATTAGTTTCAGTTTTTAAATCCACATTATTCGCATATTGCAAGTAATGTCTTTCTTACCAACAACAACTACTTCCAATGGAAATCTCATATGGAAGATTTATTAAGAAGTAAAGGCCTGTATTGGATTACCTTGGGAAAGGAAACAACACCCACTGATGATGATGAGAAAGCCAAATGGGATAATAGGAATGACGAAGCATGTGGACTAATCAGAATGCCCATCTCTCCTGATTTAAGGTACCACCTTCAAGGAATTGATGACCCCGAAGAAGCTTGGAACACGATTGAATCTGTGTTTGGTAAACTCAATATTATTTGAGCACAATAGTTAGAAAATCAAATACTGACCTTGAGTCCGAGTGATTTTTCTTGCCTTGGAGACTATCTATCTAAGTTTAAAACACTCAGAATTTTATGTGAAGAATGTAAGATAAAAATGGAGGAAGAGCGTTGCATATATATTATTCTTTCTAAGATAGGTAGTGCATATTCTGTGTTTGTATCTACCTTTTATTGCACGAGAGAGGCTCTAGGGAAAGCTTATGAAAAATCCACTCTTGAGTCATTTTGTGCTTCTTTGATTAGAGTGGAAGATAAGCTTGTACAACTTGGAGTGATAAACACTACAGGTACCTCCAACAAAGCCTTAGTTGCCCAGCAGAAAGATAAACCCAAGTATCCCAAGAAGAAACATCCTCGCTACAACAACAAACAACATAAGGGTCCCAAACACGCTCAAACAACTTGAGCTCCTAATGGTGACAAAGGAGAAAAATATAAAAGTAAGAATACTAAAAGACATTGCAACTTTTGTGATAAATATGGTCATGATGAGTCCAAATGTTTCAAGAAGTTGGCAGCCTTAGAAGAAACAATGAAGAAGCACAAAATTAGTATTGATTCTTCTTCTTCTTCTTCTTCTCATGGACATGCACTTTCTGCTTCTAGTTTCTCCTTCAGTACACCTTCTACCACTACTTCTTTTGATGAGTGGCTTATTGATTTAGGAGAATCTTATCATATGGCTAAGGATATAGCCATATTTTCTGCTCTAAATGAATGTAACACAAAGAAAATATTTGTTGGTGATGATAGATCTCTTAGTGTTAAAGGATATGGAACATTTCAGGTAGAAAATGGTCATTTCAATGATGTATTATGTGTTCCAAATCTTTCTTGTAACCTTCTATCATTATATCAAATCACTCATTCAGGTGAAGATAAAACCGTAGAGGTTTCACCTCACCAAGTTGTAATCAATGATCTAAATGATCCTAAGCATGTTCTTGCAACTAAAATTGCTGACGACATTACCAGGTTGTACAAATTTGACAACTTTTGGTCATTAACTTTTTCATTAGTTTTTGTTTCTCATAGCGACAACTTGAGCAAACTTTGGCATGAGCGGTTTGGTCATCTAAACTATCGCTCATTGTAGCAACTATGTAATCAACAGATGGTGACTGGTCTTCTTCTTGTTTCATGCAGAGATGGTGTTTGTGCCGGTTGTGTTCTTGGAAAACATCATCGGGATAATTTTGACAAACATGCCTCTTGGCACGCCTCGGGCCCTTTACAACTTGTTCACAGTGATTTGTGTGGTCCACTTTCTTCTCCTTCCTTTTCTGGATGCAAGTATTTCTTAAATTTCATTGATGATTTTTCCAGACGTACTTGGGTTTACTTCTTAAAACTTAAGAGCGAAGTTTTTGACAAGCTTTTGGCCTACAAGGCCCTTATAGAAAAGAAATCTGGACATCAAATTCAAAAGTTAAGAACAAATAATGGAGGCAAATATGTGAACAATAATTTTACAAGTTACTGCACTACATAGGGCATCCAAATGCAACACATTGTTCCATATACACCACAACAAAATGGTGTTGCTGAGAGAAAGAACTGCACATTAAATGAAATGGCTAATTGTATGATCCAATCTAAGGGATTAAGTCTAAAGTATTGGGTGGAAGCAATCAACTGTGAAAATTACATAGTCAATCGCAGTCCCACAAAGGCTCTTAAAAATATAACACCGGAAGAAGCTTGGACTAAAATTAAACCAAATGTAAGTCACTTCTGTGTATTTGGCAATATAGCATGGGCTCACATTCCTGATGAGAAAAGGAAAGCATTGCAATATAAAAATGAGAAGTGTATATTTGTTGGTTATTCTGAAGATGTCAAATGTTACAGACTTCTTCAATCACATTGTAATGAAATTATTATTAGAAGAGATGTTAAACTTGATGAAAATCTCTTGGCCTGCGAGCCTAATTCGACGATTCTGCCTTCTTCGGTCTGTGAGCCATATTCAACATTTGTGCCTTCTTATGATCTAGTTTCTTCTTCAGATTATGACAGTGAGGATGAAAATCCACCTCTGCCTGCTCACCATCCTCCAGATGAATCCTTTGAACCTAAACCAACACCAACTCCACTGCTTCCTTGATGGGTCCGTTCAACACGAGAAGTAACTAGTGATCTTGTCAGTGATCCTTCAGATCAACGTCGGACATGTTCACAGTTCCTGCGAGCCTCTTCTCTTTTGGCTGAAGTTTTAGAAACTCATGATCCAGAGACATTTCCAGAAGCTTCAGGTCATCCAGATTGGGATACAATAATGAATGAAGAGTATCGTTCTTTAATGGAAAACAATACTTGGGATCTTGTACCTCTTCCAAAAGGAAGAAAACTTGTTAGATGCAAATGGGTCTACAGAACTATGTACGCATTAGATGGAAGTGTTGAAAGACACAAGGCTCGGTTAGTTGCCAAAGGATTTTACCAAGTTGAAGGAATTGACTATAATGAAATCTTTGCCCCTATAGAAAAAATGAATTCCATCTGCCTTATTCTTTCCCTTGCTTACTCACATAAATGGGAGGTCCATTAGATGGATGTTAAATCCACCTTCTTGCCCGGAGATTTGCAAGAAGAAATCTACATGGAACAACGTCCTGGCTATGTCCAAAATGAATCTAGCCTCGTTTGTCGCCTCAAGAAATCTCTTTATGGTCTCAAGCAAGCTCCCCGAGCTTGGTATGCCAAAATCGATAGCTTTCTTATTGCCACTGGATTGTCTAGATGCCATTCTGATCCTAATGTCTATACCAAGAAAGTTGGAAGCCATCTCATAATCCTTGTCCTTTATGTTGATGACCTTATCCTTACTGATAGTGACTCACAATTTTTAAACCATGTGAAAACCAGCCTTAAAATGAAATTTGAAGTGACAGACTTAGGCTTTTTGCACTATTTCCTTGGCCTCCAAGTTTTTCAAACCAATGAAGGATTTTTTCTTTCCCAGTCTATGTATGCTTGTGACCTTCTTCGTCACTTTCACATGGACGATTGTAAAACAACCCCTTCTCCCTTCCAGTCTGGAGTTAATATTTCTGCCACCTGTACTTCTCCTGAAGTTGATGCCACCCTGTATCATTAGTTAGTTGGTAGCCTCTTATACTTGACTCATACCCATTCTGATCTTTCCTTTGTTGTTAGTCTTGTTGCCCGATACATGCAAACACCCCATGAAATCCATTGGAAAGAAGCTGAAAGGATACTTCGCTATGTTTGTAGTACAGTTCAGTTTGGGATACATTACAGTTCAGGGGGGACTCCCTTATTGGTTGGTTTCACTAATTCAGATTGGGCTGACGACCTTGATGACCAGAAGTCTATTGAAGGTTATGTTTTCAGCCTTGGTTCAAGACCTATCACTTGGGCCTGTAAGAAACACCAGGCTATTGCACTATCTTCAATAGAAACAGAGTATCAAGCAACGGTAAATGAAAATCAAGAAGCCCTGTGGCTTCGACAGATACTTTCAGAGTTTGGATTCCAGCACCCACATCTGACCAGCCTTTGGTGTGACAATCAGAGTGCCATCAAGCTTGCTAAAGACCCATTTCAACATCAGTGAAGAAAACACATCGAGCTACACATGCACTTCATCAGAAAGCTCATTCATGATCAAGTTATTGAAGTGCTCTTTTTCCTACAATAGATCAAGTTGCAGACATTTTCACAAAGTCTCTTCCAAAAGCGAAGTTTTCCAAACTTCGATCTATGTTAGGAATTCAAGAAGTTGTCATTAAGGGGGGATATTCTCTAATGCCTCCTTCCTTCTCCTATTGTGTCACTATTGTAAATCCTTCAATCCCATCTCAAGTTGTTCTTAAGGGGGGATGTTAGGAAATTTAGACACTTAGGAGTTAGTAAGATCTACTTGGTCTATTGTGTCATTAGGTAAAAGTGTGTTTTATAGTGTGTTTCTTTAGTATGCATTAGTATGCATTTGTAGTTAGGAAATATGACAGTCATGATATGTTCCCGACATACAGTGATCTGATGTTTCATACTCTCCTCGATATTAATGACCATTGATCCATGGCTTAACACTTGATTGGTCCATGATCTCTATTTAAAGAGCATGGAGGGTCATTTGGTGATGATCGATTGTGAGAAACTCTCTTGTAAAATCTCTCTGTAATCTTTTTCTTTGCATTAATAAACTTTTCCAAGTGGACACGTTGGCTGGGGTCATGGATGTTTCCCTGTAGGGGTTTTACCATGTGAAAGCATCGGTGTGTTGATCTTTGATCTGGTTATGTGAGTAGTTACTGAAGGTGTTCTCCCTCTGTTGGAATACCTGTGTTCTCGAACATTTTTCACCTCACTTTATCATTTAAATAATGTTATCTGATTTGTCACTTTATTTTATCATTTAAATAATGATTTCTTCTTTTCAAGCTCTTTGACTTCTTTGACCTTTTGGGGCTTCAAGCCAACATATGAGGGTCCTCCAACTTCATAAGGCCATAACTCTCAAACCATGAGGAGTTATGTGACATTACACATACCATCGGAAATGGCATGACAAGCACTATCCATTTAGGATAGTTTCACCAACATCTTCATTTATATTCATCTCATTATTCCACAATCAAACATGGGTTTTCCAACCATTCATCTAGGATAACTTAACCATAAAGAATCTTCCCATGAGGGATTTTACCATAAGGGGACCACATTGGAGTTCATCCATTTGTGCACCTTATCAACCATGATAAGACTATAATGATCAATCTAACTATGCATCATATATCAAATAAACCATATCGATCCATCTTCATCTTTGCATCATGCATCAATTGCTACTCATTGATCCATCTTCATCCATGCATGACATCATATGAATGACATATATCCATTCTCATGTATTACATTTGACATTAATGATCAATCAATCAATCCTTTGGCATCAATTAATCACTTGACATCAATCAATCAAACCATTGGCATCAATGACAACATGATCCAACAATCTCCCCTTTTGTCATTGATGGAAATACCAACATTGATGTCAACACCAAACATTGATGTCAAAATGCAGACAAGGCATTCTCTACATCAATATTCATCAAAAATATCAATGTGACTATCTCTCCCCATCAATAAACATCAATCGCATCAATGTGATTATCTCTCCCCCTTTGACATCAATGGAAAAGGGTCATTCTCCTCTTGGGGCTACTCCCCCTATCTAAACTCTCATTAGTGATGCTCCCCCTGTCTGAATGCCTTTGATCTTCCTCTGAATAATCTCTCTCATTTTGAACAAGGGATATCACTCTAATGTAATGTTGAAGATACATCTCTCATACTCCCCATGTGACCATTGCCCCCCCTGGAACTATGACTCTATGCTCTTTCTTCAAGTATAGGGATATTTTCTTCTCCTAGGACCATGGGAAGAAGAATGAATCCCCCTATGGGTATGTCTCCCCATATCTTCTCTGCAATATGAACAATATGATACCATATGACAATCCTTGGACTTGTTCATGCATCAAACTCATGCCATACCAACCATCATGAAACAAAATATATGTCAACAAAAAATAGAGAATCATGAGTAGAACATCACCCAAGTACATCATGTACCAATTGTGTGCCCATCATGAACAACACCCATGTACATCAACCATGTACATCAATACCATACAATGTGCCATAAGATCTCATCAATGGAATGTATCAACCATATGCCAACATGTGCATCTACCAATATGCCAACCATGTGCATCTACCGATATGTCAATCGTGCCAACCATGTGCATCTAACAACATGTCAAACAATGTGCATCTACCAATATGCCAAACATGTGTCATATCAATCAGGATATGTCTCCATCATGAACCAAGTGCCATAACCATGTATCTCAAACAAATACCAATTGTTTTGCTAATCAAGTAATACCAATGGTGTACTATCATTAAGCATATGGCATCTATGAGTGTACCAAACATGCATATCAAGATGTATCACCACTTGTACCAAGAGAGTACATCAACCATGCACCAATACGACTACATGATGAATCCTCATACATGTATGCCAAATCCTTCATAAAACATGTGCCAATCAAACTGCTAGTAGGTGCCCCTACAAATTTACTAGAAATGTACCAATCATACATAAACTATAGATCAAGTTATGAATCATCAATGATGTATAACATGATCACCTCATCAACTCACCAACTACATGTCCCAATATGTAGCCCATCCATATGCCAAGTGCATGCATCAAGTTTTCCAACAATACATCATAATATATATCAATGAAACTCAAAATGTGTACCAACCATGCACACCAACAGATCATCATCAATCCTCCATTTACTACAACAAATACTAAGCATCCAACAACACATGTGCTAGTAGTATGTTGTTGGCATATTTTACAGGAAAGCATGTTCTTGTCATTGATGGAAATAACAACAACATTGATGTTTTTATCTCCAAAAATAAACCAGTCAATTCATTAAGTTTTAGGAGTGATAGCATAGTCATGAATAAATTTCATTATTAAATTTTTAGGGCTCATTTTAATGAGTTCCAACTTGTAAATAAAGTTTGAAAAACATTTGATTTATTTTTTCCTTCAAAAACAATCAAAACTCATGTTTCAGTGGCTAATTCATTTTTCAAAATGGATTCTAAGCCACTGAAAGCCTTAGCTTTCAGTGGCTTAAACGCGAAATTCGGGGCTATTTTAGCCACCGAAAGTGCAGAAAAGTCTGTTTTTACTGTGCCAAGTCATCATTTTCAAATGATGATTATGAGCGACTGGAGAATTATTTTTAGAAACGAGAGGATTTTTTTGTTTATAACATGTCAAATAACAATAACCTCTCTCATTTTTCCTAAAGGTGTCATATATTGGGAGAATTGAATTCATCTCTGGGCCCTAATTTTCGGATCTCAAAATTTCCCTGTATGATAGATGTTTTTGAAAAGACGATCCTGGGAAAATGAAAACGAATCTCAAAGAAATGAGAGACAATTTTTCTCAAAACAAACCAATATACAAAAGACTCTTCCATTTTTTACCTAGATGTTTTTATTTGAGAGATATAGTTCAATATTAAAGAAGCATATTTCTATCTTTTCCTAGCCACCAAAAGCAGAGAACAGGGCAACAAGCTACTATTTTTGTACATATCTGAGTTTCCTTGATCCGAATGCCATGAGGATGGTTTCTAATGATAGATAATAATTAATGGAATCATTATTGGGTTTATGTTCCAGTTTTAAAAGGTGTCAGCAAGAGGAGAAGATTGAGTTTGCTACCTTATTGTGGTAAAAAACTGTCTTTTTGGCAAAGATGACAAATTTGAATTAGCTATCAGCCTATGGAGATCTACTACATCTATTGAAGACTTTGAATGCCAACAAGATTATTAGGATAAGATATTGACCAAGTAAATGGGATCTTTTCCTATTTTCTTGAATCTGTTTTGAATGTCTATTTTCAGTAAATTTGATCCAGTTTTCCAGTAGTTGGAAACTATTTTTAAAGGCTATAAAGCCAAGAACATTTGAGTAACAAGGGGTTCGACTTTGAGTTCTTCTATGCTGCTACTGTAATTGAGACTTTTTATTAATATATGAAACTTGCAAGCTTCTTTCATTGGTTTTATCAAGCCTCTTATTTCTTATTTGTTTTTACTTATGAGTTGAATGCAATTCTTTGTCTATGCTTATTTAATCCATAGGTGACTATCATCTCACCATATGATTGATAATTTTATATATGTGTGATCTGGTTAAGTAATTAGTTTATGTTCTATTTGATACACAACTTGTCTGATTGCATCTCTTGAGAGCCTTGTATTATTTGATATCCCCAGATAGTCTTGAATACATAGTCCAGTTAGTTAAATATTCATCTTGATCCAACTCCACACCCATTATTGAGTGAATCATTACAAGAATAATTAAGTTACCAGGCATCTCTGAGATACAACCTAGGAGATTTTCATGGAGTGATAACAAATTGGCGTCGTTGCTAGGGAGAGGAGATTGAAGCTCATCTTCCTTGGGACATGACATAGA
>ML790060.1:214679-237267 GCA_009831015.1 Picea engelmannii
GGGCCATTCATATGTCAAATTTATGGGTTAAGTCAAGTCATACCTTTAGTCTAAATATTTAACTCAAGACATATGCCACCAAAATCCAGCAATGAGCGTTGAGCTCTTATCAATTGAGGTTGGTTGTCAAAATTATGTAAGGGTATCATGCAGAGTTTTGATATGTGCATGCACATCTGCCAGTTTTGCAAATAGTGAGAGTCACCAGCATGAAAAGTTGATAGGTTGAATATTAAATCCATGGGATGGTCTCCCTTATCATATCTCGTAAACGACCCTAATTGAGCCTCTACCATGTGACGAATAGCTTTCCAGCGAAATGATATACAAGCTCAAAACCTCCTGTGAAGATTCGATCAATCCAGCGGCCATTCTGTAGAAAATTGCATTATGTCGATCCACGCTTTGCTTTCCTACAACAAAAAACAATGCCACAGTCTCTTCAATGCAAAATTTGTGCATTGGCCTTTAAGAACTCTCTTCTTTCAAGGAATGTCAAGGACTATGCAATGTCCACCAGCAGTGTTGATACTACAAAGACACAACATGTTCAAACTCCTCCAAAGGTCAAATTTCTTATTGGAGGAGAGTTTTTATATTCTCAAGCACAAGAATGGATTGATGTTATCAATCCGGCAACACAGCATGTTGTCTCAAGACTGCCCTTGACCACTCCTGAAGAATTTCAATTGGCAGTAGAGGCTACAAAACAAGCTTTTCCTGGCTAGAGGAACACCCATGTTACTTCACGTTAGTGTATCATGTTTAAGCTCCAAGAGTGCATCTGAAGGAATATGGAAAAAATGGCAGTGAGTGTAACTGCAGAACAAGGAAAGACCCTAGGTGATGCTCATGGTGATGTTTTTCGTGGGTTGGACGTTGTGGAACATTCTTGCAACATGGCAAGCTTACAAATGGGAGAGTTTGTGGACAATGTGCCATATGGAATTGATACATACAATATCAGACAACCTCTAGGTGTTTGTGCTGGGATATGCCCATTCAATTTTCCAGCTATGATTCCTTTATGGATGTTTCCATTGGGAGTCACAACTGGTAACACATATATCTTGAAGCCTTCAGAGAAATATCCTGGAGCCTCAATTCTTCTAGCCGAGTTAGTAATGGAGGTTGGTTTTCCAGCTGGTGTTCTTAACATTGTTCATGGTACACATGATGTAGTCAAACATATATGTGATGATCCAAACATCAAAGCAGTCTCATTTGTTGGTTCTATAACTGCTGGCATGCACATATATGCAAGTGCATCAACAAAGGGAAAACGAGTCCCGTGCAACATGGGTGCAAAAAATCATGCAATCATTATGCCTGATGCAAATATAGATGCTAAGCAATTATATAGGTTTCCAGGTGCGCGATCTATGTGGTATAAGTCTTTAACAACTTCAGCCACAGTAAGAAATCACAAAGATATGTCTACAGGTCAAATTTTTGTTCCCATCATTTTTAGAGGTCTAAATGGAGCTGCGACTGGTGTTAGTGCTCAACATTCACAGTGTTATGTTGCATGGTATGGTTCTTGTCCAGGGCTGAAAGTTTTGACCCCCTATTCTGCAGAATATTCTCGTGGATTGATGAAAGATGCCATCCGTGATCTAGATCCTGAAATTTTTCTTTATCCCCAAATTATCATTGATTTCTGAAACGAGAAATTCCAGATCACGACCTAGAAAGGTAACAGTTAGGAGGATATTGGTTAATGAAAACATAGAAGAATCTAACACTCTATGCAGGATCATTGCTACTCTGCATAATGTTCTTCCCAAATATAAAACAAAACTTTCACAAGCATAGAAGGCGGAATTATAACCACTTAGCTGATGAAAAGCAGAGCTTTCACCAACTAACTAACAAATCTTAAGGCAAAATAGTTGGTGAAACCTAAGATGGCTAGAGAAAGAGTAATTTTTCCCAGATCAAAGTTTTACTAATCCAAATCTCTTGAAAACTGTTTTAATGGATAGATGTTGAATTATAGAGTCATATCTAAGATCCACTTTTGATGTAAAAGGGTTAGAAAAGATATTCAAGTTGGTTTTGACACCTATTTTGGAGGCAACAAATCAATGTTTTTTCCAAAATTAGAAAATTCGAATTTCATCGGTCTTGTATGACGCTGCACATGGTTGTATTTGGTTATCTGGACTAGTATTCTTGATCCCCTTTTTCAACTCTGTTGTCTGATTATTGTTCTCTAAAAGCACTATTTTATTCAGATACATGATGAGTGGAAACTTTCAATAGCTATTGAGTTATCCTATTGTTCCAAGCATACAATTCTACCATATTCTTAAGTTACCAAGCGTCTTTGGCCTACAACCCCAAAGAGTTTCTTGGAGTGATAACAAATTGGCGCCGTTGGCAGGGAGAGGAGATTGAAGCTCAGCTTCCCTGGGAGACGACATTAGATCTACTCCTTGATGATAGATAAGGATTAGACATTACATTGGTTGTAATCATATATCTAGAGACTCCATGAAGGACGATTCAGTGGCAACTCCATTGTTCAGAAAATTGTTGGTGACTCCAATGGTATGAAATGAACCAGATCTTAACAAAGAGGTATGCATTCTGTGATTTTTCAAGTATTTCTGGTTTTCCTAATCCAGTACCTACTAGAGATGAATGGGAGAATAGTCTTCCCAGATTTCGAGGAGAAGAGTGGGAAGTGACAGTTGAACATTTGCTAGGCTTTCATGATTACATGCATCGGTTCCAAGTAGTGCATGAGGATGTTCAGGTCTGATTATTCTGTTTTTCACTAGAAGGGATTGCTCGTGATTGGTATCGGTCTTTGCCTATTGCTAGTATCAGCTCTTTAGCTGATTTTCATGCTGCCTTCCATGTGTTTTGTAAAAGCATATTTTCATCCAACTTTATATTTCCTGAATGTTGTCATGAGTTTAATTTGTTGAATAAAAATCCAAATATTCAAGAAGACTTTGTTGTAGCAAAAGGCATCTCTAATCATGATCAAGAGTGTTGATCCACATTTTGATAATCATGAGGATTCTTTTGACATTGTATTGAGCACGTCTATTAAAGATGGTTGTCACGAAGATCAAGAGGTATTGAATGATTGTAATAACATAGAAACATCTGACATCATATCAGATGTATGTACTGCTTTAGATATTTATGAAAATCAACATATCTCTTTTGAAGGTTTTGAGATCAAAGAGAAAATATATACATCAACAAGTAATAGTTTCAGATCTGCAGTAAATGATGAGGGCAGCCTACAATTTCAAGATTTGTGGAGACTGGAAGTTTGTAGCAAATACAAAGAAAGAGATGAGCTGAAAAGTTCAGATCAACAGTCCTTCTTATATGACTCTCTGACAGAGGATGAGCAATATGTTTTCAACATTGAGACCAGTGATGGTGAAGAAGAGCAGAGAGGTTCGAATTAGCAGTTGAGTTTGCATTTTCTTTCAATAGAAGAAGAACAGTTTACATTCAGCATTGAGACCAGTGAAAGCAATCAGCAGCTGCAATACAGTCAGTTGGATCAGCAACTCAAAGAGGTATTTCTTTATGACATTTATGACCCTGTTGATAACTGTTTCGAATCTATGAGCAACAAATGCGTCAAAGTATTTTTGTCAGAAGAAGATTGTCTTTATCATCTCTTCAAACATATTTTCTGCATGATATGGATTTCATTATTTTTCGGGTCAAGATCTAGCATGATGTTAGTGAATCAGTTCCTTACATGGCTTCAATGGAAGCATGACTTCACTTGATAGTATCCAATACAATTGGTTAGCATAGGAGTTAGGCACAAGAATAAGCTCGCCATACGAGCAGGTAGATATTTTTCTATTGTTGCATTCATGAATAAGCAGGGCAAGCTACAGGCAGGTTACAAGTTTGTAGAGGAACAGTTGCACAGGCCAGATGAATCCATGCACAATGCTAAAGGTGACTGGAACTACTAGGTTCTTGGAAACCTCGCAGGGAGTTCTCCATCCCAGTTGGAGCCAGTTGTTAGCGATCAAAATGTTCTGGTCTTTTGGGTTCTAGGGCTCTATTGGAAAAAGTTTTTAGAGGAGCTATAAGTCGACACATAGCCCAAGACATATGTCAAGCTACATGCACAAACCAAAAAAATAAGTCGAGACAAAGTTTTGAAGTTAACTCGTAGTCTATTCAAAGCCACATTTTTTACCTTCAAAACCTATTCTGAACATCGAGCCAACACATATCTTTATATCTCCTATCGATTCTATTAAAGCCTCGGGCCATTCATATGTCAAATTGATGGGTTAAGTGAAGTTAGACCTTTAGTCTACCTATTTAACTCAAGAAATATGTCACCAGAATCCAACAATGAGCGTTGAGCTCTTATCAATTGAGGCCGGTTGTCAAAATTGTGTAAGGGTATCATTCAGAATTTTGATATGTGCATGCGCATCTGCCAGTTTTGCAAATAGTGAGAGTCACCAGCATGACAATTCGATAGGTTGAAGAGTAAATCCACGGGATGGTCTCTCTTGTCATATCTCGTCAATGACCCTAATGGAGCCTCTACCACATGACGAATATCTTTTCAATGAAATGATATACAAGCTCAAAACCTCCTGTGAAGATTCGATCGATCCAGCTGCCATTCACTAGCAAATTCCATTATGTCAATCCGTGCTTTGCTTTCCTGTAGCAACAAACAACACCACAGTCTCTTCAATGCTAAATTTGCGCATTGGCCGTTAAGGACTCTCTGCTTTCAAGGAATGTCGTGGACTATGCAATTTTCCACCGGTAGTGCTGCTACTGCAAAGACACAAGATGTTCAGACTCCTCCAAAGGTCAAAGTTCTTATTGGAGGTGATTTTTTGGATTCTCAAGCACAAGAATGGATTGATGTTATCAATATGGCAACATAGGATGTTGTCTCAAGACTGCCCTTGACCACTCCTGAATAATTTCAATTGGCAGTAGAGGTTGCAAAACAAGATTTTCCTAGCTAGAGAAACACCCCTGTTACTTCATGTCAGCGTATCATGTTTAATATCCAAGAGCTCATCCAAAGGGATATGGAAAAATTGGCAGTGCATGTAACTATAGAACAAGGAAAGACCTTAGGTGATGCTCATGGTGATGTTTTTCGCGGGTTGGAGGTTGTGGAACATTCTTGCAACATGACAAGATTACAAATGGGAGAGTTTGTGGAGAATGTGTCATCTGGCATTGATACGTACAGTATCAGGCAACCTCTAGGTGTTTGTGCTAGGATATGCCCATTCAACTTTCCAGCTATGATTCCTTTGTGGATGTTTCCATTGGGAGTCACATCTGGTAACACATATATCTTGAAGCCTTCAAAGAAAGATCTTGGAGCCGCAATGCTTCTAGCCAAGTTAGCAATGGAGGCTGGTTTGCCATCTCGTGTTCTTAACGTTGTTCATGGTACAAATGATGCAGTCAACCATATATGTGATGATCCAAAAATCAAAGAAATCTCATTTGCTGGTTCTAATTCTGTTGGCATGCACATATATGCAAGGGCATTAGCAAAGAGAAAACGAGTACTGTGCAACATGGATGCAAAAAATCATGCAATCATCATGCCTGACGCAAATATAGATGCTAATCAATTGTATAGGTTTCCAAGTGCCCGATCTGTGTGGTAGAAGTCTTTAACAACTTCAGCCGTGGTAAGAAATCACAAAGATATGTCTACAGGTCAAATTTTTGTTCCCATCATTTTTAGAGGTCCAAATGGAGCTACGACTGGTGTTAGTGCTCAACATTCACAGTGTTATGCTGCATGGTATGGTTCTTGTTTAGGGATGAAAGTTTTGATCCCCTATTCTGCGAAAGATTCTCGTGGATTGATGAAAGCTGCCATCCATGATCTAGATCCTGACATTTTTCTTTATCCCCAGATTATCATGGATTTCTGAAATGAGAAATTCCAGATCACGAGCTAGAAAGGTAATAGTTAGGAGGATATTGGTTAATGCAAACATAGAAGAATCTAACACTCTATGAAGGATCATTGCCACTCTGCATAATTTTCTTCTCAAAGATAAAAAAAAAAATTTCACTAGTGCAGAACACAGAATTATAACCAGTTAGTTGATGAAAAGAAAAGCTTTCACCAACTAACTAGCAAATATTAAGGCAAAATAGCTAGTGAAACTTGAGATGTCCACAGAAAGAGTAATTTTGCCCATATCAAAGTTTTACTAATCCGAATCTCTTGAAAACTCTTTTAATGGATAGATGTTGAATTATAGAGTTAGATCTAAGATCCACTTTTTATGTAAAAGGGTTAGAAAAGGTATTGAAGTTGGTTTTGACACCTATTTTGGAGGCAACAAATCAGGGTTTTTTCCAAAATTAGCAAATTCGAATTTCATCTTTCTCAAAAGTCATCAAATAGCCTTGGAAGGCTTATCTGCACTACACATAGATCTACATCATCTAAAGACCATGAAATGTGGAATTGACCTCATTTTGAGGATCATTGCTTATCTTTTGTAAATCAGTTTTGACTTTTGTATCTTTAGCATATCTGATCCTTTCTTTTAGGATCTGAAAACTGTATTGTAGAACTATAAAGCTCAACACATAAGAGGAATGGAAGGAGTTCAATATAGGAGACATTTTCTATCTATTGTACTTGACTTCTTATTCTGATAATAGAATCACAGTCCTCTTTTGTTTTCAATATCAAATTCTTTCATATTTTTCATGATTCTACACTTTAATCCAGTTTAGTTTAGCTTTTAAGAGCTGTCATCTTCTTATTAATATCATAAACTTGGATTAAATAATTTCTTAATGTCTTGTATGACCCTACACATGGTTGTATTTGGTTATCTAGACTAGTATTCTTGATCCCCTTTTTCAACTTTGTTGTCCGATTATTGTTCTCTAAAAGCATTGTTTTATTCAGATACATGATGAGTGGTTTCTTTCATTAGCTATTGAGTTATCCTATTGTTCCAATCATACAAATATACCATATTCTTAAGTTACCAAGCATATTTGGTCTACAACCCCAAAGATTTTCTTGGAGTGATAACACAACCCATGTGCATTGCCTTTTTCCCAAGGATTTACCACATCTACGCGGCCTGTTGCACAAATAGCTCGCATATGTATGCGACCTATTCAAGGCCATCCTATGTATGTATGTGACTATTACCACTGTTACCCATGTGTGATTCAGTAGATGACACACTTTGGCCTCCTTTAAGGATTTCATTCCGCTCTGGTTGCTTAGTCTTCTTCACCCACTTCTGAAGGTGTCCTTTCTTCTCAGAACTTGAGCTATGAGCTTCCATCTTTTCAAATATGTCTCCCTTCCTTATTTAATTTCTTCTTCTAGTCATGCTATGTGAAGTCTTCATCATGGAATTTCTTCTCGTGTTCCAACAATCCTAGGATTTGTGGCCAAATCCACTACAACTGTAGCATCTCATGTTGTGACAGTGAACATTAATGTGTCCTACATGATCACATCTCCAACACCTTGTGGTGTTATACAATCTTCAATTATATCTTATTTCATAAGATCTACATTCCAAATCTTTGTGACCATATTCATTACATGAATAACATTGGCCATGAAAAACACTTTCATACCTTTGTTGTGGTGTACATTTTCTTTGAGGTGTAGAGGTAGCTTCTTGATGTCTTTCTTTATTAGTTCTTTTGAAAATTTCCTTATGTTGGCGACGAAAGTCACTCCTGGATTGCTTGCAGGAGAAGATCCCGACGCCCATCAGTTTTTATGTCACAGTTTGTTTAATGGGGTGATCAGATGGGTAAAGACTCAAGAAGATATAGCTTTAACTTAGGAAACTGGGCCTGGTATGTAGAAAGCAAGGGAGGTCTTGATCCAACTTCTGTCAGTAAGTTGATTAAAGGGTGGTAGATGGAAGACTTATGAGAAGGGTGAGAAAGATAGCCTTGGGCAACAGGCCTTCGGAAGCTTGAAGAAGAAAAAATCAGAAGCTAAGATCCTCTTGGTCCAAAGATTCAAAGAGATGAGGGGTGACTCGACTGGATCCTCCAATTCTGAGCCATTCAAGCACTGAGAAAACACAAGAAATGATTAGAAACGCTGAGACTGTTGCAGTGATCCAACCTACATCATCCTACAACAGCGTAACTCGACTGGATCCTCCAATTCTGAGCTATTCTAACACAGTAAACAAAGAAATGGAAAAGAAGCTTACATCCATAAAGTAAGAAGTCTCAAATGCCTTCTATATTAACCAGAGCAACCAGTGCTTCATCAAAACCTTACAATTGGGAGATTTGCTCAACCATCGATCCCTACAAAAAATGGCCAAAATGCCTACATATGCTCTTCCCCATTTTGCCCAGCAGAGGCATCTCCTCAATCACATCTGGCCTGCATTCTACTGTCATACACTACCTTAATTCTTCATGGCTCGTGCCAGGGGAGTAGTTGAGCCCTTAAATGTTGAATTGGCGTGTGCAGGCTTCCCTGGTGAGTTGGAGACTCGACACGGCTTCCATGGAAAGAATCAGTACGGAGGACCATCTCGGGTGGACCTTCAGCCAGGATGTCCATACCTTGTAATTAATGAGTGAAGCTAGGCTTCAACCACCTTATCTCTTCTTCATTTATCCTCAAGTTGGCATCGGGATTTAGATAACATGAATCAGTGCCTGGAGAACACAACGCCCCCTTCTCAAGAATCTTAATTAGGCGCCTTTGACCTCTCTGTCAAAGTGCTTTTGGCATTTCGGGGTTTGCAGATGAGAAAGGATTAGGATTTTTCTCCTTTAAAGTTGTGATGGGTGAAATGCCGGGAGGACCTAATGGTCGCCACGTGTTCCCCACCGATTTGACGGCTCTGAACTAACCCGGTAATACTGTGGACCCGAGTTTCAGCGCTATCGGGTTTGGGGTTTCGAAATGTAAAATGGCAAGGAGTGCTTACCGCTCATTCCTGAATGTCATCATGACGTGGATGTGTGTCGCGCATCCTTCAGATGGATGGCCCAAATAGTATTTGCTATTATAAAGGGGTTGTCCCCCCTTCACCCACTCGCTTGATATGACCTGGTGCTGAGATCCTAGGCTTAGTTCGAATGGAGCTTCAGAGTTTCGTTGATCAGCACTTTCAAATGCAATGGACGGAGAGCTTCCTGACTCCTGATACCCGATACGTCGACAGGTTTCCACCTGTCCTAGTTGGATCAGACGACCCAAATCTGATTTGAACTATTGGTGCTCCCTCTTGCACTAAACCTTGGGCAACTCGGTAGCTCCAAAAACCCGATGACCATAGATCTACTTTGTAAATAGATCTTGGATGCTGCTAACGCTATTTTGCCTGCTCACTTGCCTTTCTACCGGAAAAACAGGGATTCTCTCGCGCTGCGCTTGGGCACTTCCTGAGCAACCTGTAGACCCGGGTGCTTTTGTGCCTAAGACAAAAATAATTGCTAACATTAGACTCCATGGGGGATAGAGTCGTCCCTGTGATGCTCTAAGAACTCATTCCGTAGCTTCAGTGCCTTGCTGTTGGGCTATGGAGTCAGGCTCAAAACATCCCGCTGCTGAAAATACAGGCCAAAAAAATAAAAACAAAACAAACTAAACGTTCATGCTTACAGGAGCTTATTTATGTAGATTCCTAAGCTAATAAAACACTTTACATGGGCTAGGTGAAAGAAAACTTCCACCATATCCATTCAAGCATCTTCCTGGATAGAAGCTCCTTCCTTCTGTCGATGATCATCAGAGGATGGTGTAACCGTGACAGCAGAGTGGTTACACTCTTCAACTCCTCCTTACAGGATAGAGTTAAGATGAAACAGGGCGGCTCCAAGGCATAGGGGAAATGCCACTCCATGTACTTGCAGACAGGGTCATAGAATGAGTGGAAAATTCCAGAAAACGGGCGACAAACACCCTCCTCTGCTACACAGATGTTCACCTGTGGATGAATATCCCTGATAAGCATAGTTTGATGGTGGAAAAATGACGTAGGCTCGCTGCTCTCGGGCGGTGGCTGCTCGCTGACTGGCTCTGGATAGGAAATATTCTGCTCCTCTGGTTCGGTCTCCCCCAGGTTCGATTCATATTCATCATAAATAGGGACCATGGGGTGGTTTTGTTTGTTGACTAGCTCTTCAGTATCTCCATAGTGATCAAAAGTAGGATAAGCTTGCTGCTCATCATCACTATAATATATATCAAAAAGGGGTTGTCCTTCATTGATATGATCCTCCTCCAAAACAGTGATCCCATAAAAAATTTATGTTTTAGGGATAGTGGGACCTACTTGTTCTGGCTGCTCACACGTAATATTTTTCTCTTTAATCCCAAGTAAACATATATCATGAGAAACCCCCTGGAGAAAAAGAGAGGAAATCGCTTCCACAATAATTTCTTCTTTAAAAATGGGAAGGCCTCCGTCCTCAGAAGTAGGGTTGCTAGGAATATCTGCTTCAACCTGATACTCAGGTGAGCCATATACCATGGACCACATCTGCTCTGCAAACTCATAATATCCACAAGAGGCATGTTGATCTTCATGAAGATCTAAAAGAAAAGATGCATCTGATATGATGTCAGATGCGTCTGATATGATGTCAGATGTTTCTGTTCTGGGGCTAACACAATTAATATCATCCAACACCTCTATATTTTCACAGTAGATGCTTTCCTCCACAGTAAGGGCTTCATCATGGACCTGGTCTTCAAGGCCAGCAGAGGCTTCCTGAAGAAAAGAAAACTCCTCACAACAGTTTTCAAACAAACCATCAGCTGGATAGTAGTCTTTAAAAAATGAATTGAAAGTTGTATGAAAACTTGTTAAAGAGCGGATGCTTGGAGCGGGAAGAGACCGACACCATTCAAGAGAAGCTCCCTTCAATGAATACCTGAAGAGCTTAATCTAGACATCCTCATGCGTGATATTGTGTCGGTGGATAGCCTCATGGAAGTCCAGTAAATGCTCAGNTGGTTCCTCCCAACTTGTTGCATGAAATTCAGGGAGGAAATCTTCCCATTGGTCTCTATCAGGAAGTGCATTAGGAAAACCAACTATCTAAGAAAAGTCACATAAAGCAAACCTTTGAGCCAGAATTTTCTCCATATTGAACCAGTGGAGTCGCCAATCGATCCTCGAATCATGGATTCTCCAGGTAAAAGATGCGCAACTTCAAGCGTGTCTGGTCCTTGCTCACCATCAAAGGCTAGATCTTAACATTGTCATTACCCCAGGAAGCTTCTCAGGCTGAGAAAGCAGCTGATGAAACCTTCTTGAGAAAGCTCCTTAGGGTCAGCTTTCAAGTGTGCTAACAGTAGTCACAACTGAAACAGTGATGTGGAAACAATGGAGTCACCACAGTGGAGTCGCCAGGTGCACAGTAGAAATCTTTAAGGGCTCTAATGTCTGATGCACCTTCATAATCAGAGGCTCAATGTCATTCTACCCAGGGAAAATCTTCCACTTCATCCCCGGAAACGACGCCAGAAATGTTGGTGACAAAAGTCACTCCTGGATTGCTTGCAGGAGCAGAGCCCGACGCCCATCATTTTTTATGTCACGGTTTGTTTAATGGGGTGATCAGATGGGTAAATACTCAAGAACATATAGCTTTAACTCAGGAAACTGGGCCTGGTATGTAGAAAGCAAGGGAGGTCTTGATCCAACTTTTGTCAGTAAGTTGATTAAAGGGTGGTAGATGGAAGACTTGTGAGAAGGGTGAGCAAGAAAACCTTGGGCAATAGGCCTTCGGAAGCTTGAAGAAGAAAAACTCAGAAGCCAAGATCCTCTTGGTCCAAAGTTTCAAAGAGTTGAGGGGTGACTCGACTAGATCCTCCAATTCCGAGCCATTCCAGCACTGAGAAAACACAAGAACTGATTAGAAACGCTGAGACTGTTGCAATGATCCAACCTACATCATCCTAGAACAACGCAACTTGACTGGATCCTCCAATTTCAAGTTGTTCTAACACAGTAAACAAAGAAATGGAAAAGAAGCTAACATCCATAAAGTAAGAAGTCTCAAATGCATTCTATATTAACCAGAGAAACCAACGCTTCATCAAAACCTTACAATCGGTAGCTTTGCTCAACCATCGATCCCAACAAAAAATGGCCAAAATGCCTACATATGCTCTTCCCCATTTTGCCCAGCAGAGGCGTCTCCTCAATCACATCTGGCCTACATTCTACTATCATACGCTACCTTAATTCTTCATGGCTCGCGCCAGGGGGGTAGCTGAGCCCTTAAATGTTGAATTGGTGTGTGCAGGCTTCCCTGGCGAGTTGGAGACTTGAGATGGCTTCCATGGAAAGAATCAGTACGGAGGACCATCTCGGGTGGACCTTCAGTCGGGACGTCCATACCCTGTAATTAATGAGTGAGGCTAGGCTTCAACCACCTTATCTCTTCTTTGTTTATCCTCAAGCTGGGATCGAGATTTAGATCACATGAATCAGTGCCTAGAGAACACAATGCCCCCTTCTCAATAATCTTAATTAGGCGCTTTTGACCTCTCTATCAGAGTGCTTTTGGCATTTCGAGGTTCGCGGATGAGAAAGGATTAGGATTTTTCTCCTTTAAAGTTGCGATGCGCGAAATGCCGGGAGGGCCTAACGGTCGCCACATGTTCCCCACTGATTTGACAACTCTGAACTAACTCGATAATATTGTGGACCCGAGTTTCGGCACTTTCGGCGCTATTGGGGTTTGGGGTTTCAAAATGTAAAATGGTGAGGAGTTCTTATCGCTTGAATTCCTGAATGCCATCATGACGTGGATGTGTGTCGCATGTCCTTCAGATGGACGGCCCAGATAGTATTTTCTATTATAAAGGGGTTGTCCCCCCTTCACCCGCTCGCTTGATATGACCTGGTGCTAAGATCCTGGGCTTAGTTTGAAGGGAGTTTTGGAGTTTCGTTGATCGTCACTTTCAAGTGCAATGGACGGAGAGCTTCCTGACTCCCGATACCCAATACGTCGATAGGCTGCCACCTGTCCTGGGTGGATCGGACGACCCAAATCTGATTTGAACTATTGGTGCTCCCTCTTGTGCTAAACCTTGAACAACTCGGTAGCTCTGAAAACCCGATGACCATCGATCTTCTTTGTAAATAGATCTTGGATGCTGCCAACGCTATTTTGCCCGCTCGCTTGCCTTGCCACCGGAAAAATAGGGATTCTCCCGTGCTACGCTTGGGCACTTCCTGCGCAACCTGTAGACCCGTGTGCTTTTGCGCCTAAGGCAAAAATAATCGCTAACACCTTACCTTTTGTAGATGGTTGACTTGCAACCTTTTCTTCATATTTTACCTCATGCTTCTTTAAGGTGCTTACTTCAACATGTGTAGCTTCTTTCTTGTATCCAAGAGCTAATTTATCATTTAGTAATCTTTGACTTTCCAATATCTCATTCAAGATTAGTGAGCTATTCAAGAATTTGTTTGAGTTCTCTACTTTCTTTCTAAGATCAACAATTTCATCTTCTAACTTATGACATGAATCTTCCTTTTCATTGATTTGATTCTTCAATAGTTCCTCTACCCTTTTGGCTTCTTCAATTTGGGTCTTGAGATGGACAATAGTTTCAAAACTTTTGTTGATTTCATCATCTACCTTCATATCTTCTTTTTCATTCTTTATTCTTGTGATCTCTTCTTCCTTTTCTTCTAATTGAGTCTTATTATTCTCTTCTTGTTCTTTGAGCGTTCCCTTTAACTTCAATATGTGCCTTTGACTCCTCCTAAGAAACTTCTTAGTGTTATTCGAAAGATAGCTATAGTCTGTATAATAATGGTCATTTCTATATTCATGTAAACCATCTTCAACTTTCTTTTGAAGTTCTAATATATCTTCTTCAATTCTTTCCATGGGATAACTACCATCAAACTCTTCACGAACTATTTCTAGATTTTCTTCTTCACTTGTAGAGAAAAATTCAACATCATCACATTTTGAATCATTGCAATCAAGAGTCTTTGGAGATTCTTTACCTTCATTTGAAATACCTTCGAGATCTTCCTTTTTGCCAACATCATCACATGATTCTTTTCTTTCATTTGAAATTTCTTCAAGATCACAATTAGAAATAATGCATTCAAGATTTTTTGGAGATTCTTTACCTTTAATGATCTTGATGGAGTGGTCGTCAACATCTTATTTCTTGTTTTGATATGTGTCCTCTAGATTTAGCCATAGATCCTTGGCAGAAGTGCATTGTCCCATGCTCTCTTTGATAGGGCTTGAGAGTCCACTAACAATGGTATTGAGAGCCAATGCATCATTATTATTTCCTTCCCTTTGAGCATAAAAATTTGATTTGTTCTTCAAGGAAACTGATCCACCAATGGCTGCCTTCCAAATAGCCTCTCCCATTTCCTTCAAATGTACTCTCATATCTATTCTCCAAGTAGAATAGTTTTCCTAATCAAGGATTGGATCTTCATAATCCATTTGTGTGTCTATAGATCTCCTCCAAGCTTGTTAAGGCTTATAGTGAAGGCCCTCTCTGATACCAATTGTTGGACACACTTACCACACTTAGCGGGGGGGGGATTGAATGAGTGTGGAGATCTTTTCCCAAAACTTCCCTCTTACAAAAAACTCATTAGTTAACAATCACTATTTACTCATTACTTATTGATCTCATTTATAACTAGTTAGATGTGAACACATATCATCAACATAAATCAAAAATATATCATCAACGAATCATCACCACAAGGAACACAAAGAACACAATATGTATGTACAATTTTATTTTTATTACGGACTTCAATTCTTGGGGTTTTTCAACAACAATTGAATAGAGTACAACTCTACAACAAAACTATCTCTATATGCAAGACTCAACTTACATCCTCAACACCAACTGAGATGAAGCAAAAATCCTCCACAGATATCAATATGCCACAGGTACGCGACCTATCGGTAGTGCACCACACGTATGTACGTGCCCTACCAGTAGTACATCCCGCTTATGTATGTGATCAATCTATACTACAACCTACATATACTTCTGAGCAACTAGGGTTTTGATTTTCATCACATACTCAGATCCTCTGCAACTTGTAATCACATTCTCTTCTGTTTTTCACTATACAATCTGACCCATAAACAGTCACAACACATCCAATCTCTCCAACAACTTATTCATGCTTTTCAACCATACATTATGAATGCTACTCAATCATGTATAAGCAACCAATATACTATGGAAATCATATCAAAACCAAATCATAAGAGTGTTTCTCACTTCATCAACCAACACAAACCACATCACAACAACCATACCAAGAATTCCTTAAGAATTCACCACACACCAAGCAATAGTATCCATCAAGACAATAATATAACCATACCATAGTTTCTATGGAATATCTGAGCCCATAGAATGCAGATCTGGAACCTGCCTCTGTCTTTAGGATCCTGTCATTAGCTCAGCCACAAGTCTTCAAGACGTTATCTACTGTACGTGCCCTGTCCTCATTCAACCATGTATGTACACACCCTGAATCATTGTAGCTCACGTACACCTTAGAAACTAGGGTTTTTGAACTTCTGAGACTTTTGCCATCATGATCTCAGACTTGCTGAAACTTTGATGTGTCCATGAGGTCCTCCATACTCTCTCTCTCTCTCTCTCAGAATATATCTTCAATCATGCTCAAGAGATACACAAGAGATACTCCCAAAATGTACATTTCACAAGAGACCCTTGCCTCTTATTTATACTCTTCATCTTCTAGGTCACTTAACCTATTTTCCTCAATTTAGGGTTAACCACTTTCCATAATTAGAAATTTCTCCATTACTTTATCATTTAAATATTCCTCCTTGACTTTGTCACCTCACTTTATCATTTAAATAATCTTCTTTGATATGTCACTTTATTTTATCATTTAAATAATGATTTCTTCTTTACAATATCTTTGACTTCTTTGACCCTTTGGGGCTTCAAGCCAACATATGAGGGTCCTCCAACTTAGTAAGGCCATAACTCTCAAACCATGAGGATTTAAGTGACATTCCACATACCACTAGAAATGACATGACAAACACTATCCATTTAGGACATTTTCACCAACAACTTCATTGATCTTCATCTCATTATTCCAAAATCAAACATGGTTTCTCCAACCATTCTTCTAGGATAACTCAACCATAAAGCGTCTTCCCGTGAGCGATTTCACCATAATGGGACCACTTTGGAGTTCATCCATTTGTGGACCTTATCAACCATGATAAGACTATAATGATCAATCTAACTATGCATCATATATCAAAGAAACCATATTGATCCATCTTCATCTTTGCATCATGTATCAATGAAAACTCATTGATCCATCTTCATCCATGCATGAAATCATATGCACAACATCATATGCATGACATCTATCCATTATGATATATTACATTTGACATTAATCATCAATCAATCAATTGTTTGGCATCATTTAATCACTTGACATCAATCAATCAAACCATTAGCATCAATGACAACATGATCCAACATTTCCTTGGTATCATCACTAGTACATTTGGGTCAAATTCCGACGGCGCGTTCGATGCAATTGCCACTTTATATTGTCAGGAGAACGAAAAACAACGGACCCCCTCAAACATTGTTTCACATGACGTCACTTTTCCGATGACATAGATTTCATCTTTATTGCGACATTTCATGCGGACACGTGTCATCTCGAATTTGACTGTCCAAACCCCATATAGTTCTCATAAGACCAATATCTTGGAGGTGGCAAGACCGACGTCTTGGACGTGGAAAGAGAGACTTCTTGGACATGGCAAGAGAGACATCTTGGATGTGGCAATAGAGACGTCTTGGAGGTGGCAAGAGAGACGTCTTAGATGTGGAAAGAGAGACGTCTTGGACATGGCAAGAGAGACGTCTTGGATGTGGAAAGAGCAACATCTTGGATGTGGAAAGAGATATGTATTGGAGGTGGCAAGAGTGATGTCTTGGAGGTGGAAAGAGCGACATTAAGAGGTATCAGATTCAACGTGGTTGCTATGGAATCAACACTCTTGGAGGTGGAAAGAGAGACGTCTTGGAGGTGGCAAGAGAGACGTCTTGTAGGTGGCAAGAGAGATGTCTTGGACGTGGTAAGAGTGATGTTAAGAGGTATCATCTACGACGTGGTTGCTATGGGATCGACACTCCAAGACATCGCAATAGCGACTGTGTTGTAGGTATTTAAAAAAAAAATACAATATCAATATTGAGAGCAACAAGTACTTTGCTAAGATACTAGCCATATCAATATTTAAATCTATATCATTGGTCTTAGGCAAGGTTGGTTGAGGAGGAGGAATAACTTCCAATGGTAAAGGGGGTATTGTCTAATGAGGTTTAGGATATAAGACTGCAAAAATATATTAGAGTAAGTCCCTATTTTTATAAAGGATCAAAATAATACTATAATTTTTTGGGTACATCGAAACAAGTGCCATCAATTACAAGATCCTATATACCAATGAGATAGTTGAGCAACAGAAATTCCAGAGCCTTCACTGAAACCTCTGACAATTTGTTTGACATTTAGCAGACAATTATATCATCAATAATACAACTTGAAGTCATTGTAAGTATCTCTTTGTATCCTTTGGCTAGCACAACAACTTCACACATAGCATGCAAGTGTTCTGTATATATACATTGAGCAAAAGAGAAAATTCATAGAATGCAAATTGTAACAATTTTAAACAACCATAATAGGTTTGGACTCCATATATAAAGCTCATAATCTCTCATGCCAAGACATTTGAAAGTGCCAAACCATGTAAAATTCAATATCCAAATCCTCGGTCAGAACAAGGGGCGAAAAAATACAAATTTAAATACTTCAACAACTATAGCAGATTTGGCCTGTAGATATACAACACATATATATTCCAAGTTTAGTTTCAAATAACAACCAATGTTATTGTTATATACACAACTAATCCATCTAGTTTCAAATAACAACCAACGTTAATTGTCATATAAACAGTTAATCCGTGTAGTAGACATATTAAGTGATTGAACATCACAATCATTTTTCAAACATGATAAAAGAACATGACATGCCAAAGAAAAATATTGTGAATTTGTTCTACACATTATGAGGAAGGTGCACATCAAACTGCAGATGCTCTCACATATTTTAGATAGAATCTCAGGAAAAGAAACATTCATATATCGAATTACTATATTCAATATATACGCAATATGTTATCTAAGTCTGCAGATGCATCCATTTAGCCAGAATTATTTACATGCTCACATTCATCAATCCATTTAGAATACCTGCAAACATTTTCAGAAATACAAATGGTTAAGTCATCCATGGAGCTATTTATTCCTCCATTGCATATTAAATCCCTCTCCTCCAATTCAATAAGGACGACCTTTGTTCAATAATTCAAACCTCTATAAATATCAACTATTCACTTGATCTAACTACACTACTAAAAAAAGGCATGTGCCAAAACCCAAACACTAAAATATATGGTTCAGAAAGCTTACACGTCAATAGGCTTGCTCAATGTTGTTAATTCCAATTAATCCAAGACAGGATTTTATGTTCAGTAAGGGCTCAAAAGTAGAAACGCCACTTGTGAAAAATAATACTATATTAAAATAAACTTAGGAAAACACAAGCAACTGCATTGACCATTTATTGAGGTGTTGAAACTCTCCTGGCATATCCTACGTGAAGCCTCCCTAATAAGATATTTCTAATCCCTGAATGAATAAAAATGTGAGAGCTGGAAAAATGTCAAACTACAAGGCTTCATATAGTCAACAGACTAAATGTCAAACTTCAAGGCTTACTTTCTAGGAAACCAAATAATATAAGACCTAGAAATATCGAAAGAAAAATAAACAAACTGCATCAAAATCACTCTTAGATATTAAACCTAAGTTGGGAAAAAGAACATGCCACTTTAATATCATAGGGAATAGTTAATCAAATATACTAAAGTTGAAAACTAACGATCCGTTGACTATTTTTATGGCTCAACATTAAATGCGGTCAAAGTAAGGATACCAAAGGGAAGATATTTAACTAGGCAGGTACACTTTCGAATTAGTGTCATGTGCCATCCAAAGTCCTATTCATGGAAATTTGATCAATATTTAACAGTTATCACCACACAAATCTATGGTAGTTAGCAAATTTCTAGGGAGGTTGACTCATCATTGGCAAACCTTTTTACAACACAGTAAAAATGCAGAAAATCCTACACCAATGTAATGGGAACGGACAGAGAAGCAAAAATGAATGAAATCACATTCTCACAAGAATGAGTATGTATAAAGTTCCCACAAGAATGAGTATGTATAAAGAATAAAATAGGGAAAAATAACAAAATAGAACAAAAACGCCATTCCAAGAGAATTTAAAATGTTGAAAGTCCATGGTGAGTTGTTTCAACAGAGTTTGTGAGAAAGATTTTGTTTTTTTTAAGAATATATCTTCGAGAACAAATTTTACAATGATGTGCCTAAAGATTTTCAAGAAAATGTGAGCCGACCTTCTAGTGCAGAGAACTTGAATCATGAATAATTATCATGCGCTATTGTGCAAAAATCAGTTCAAGACAGGCATATATGGGATTGTTTTATGCATGCTGACAAAGAGAAAAAACATATTTTTGAACCTCACTCGATTTTCCAACAATACACTAATACATGATTAATACGAGGATGAATGTAATATACTGCAAAATTTTGATTAAGAAGCTAAAATTGTTAGAAATATTGTTTTCATTGATGTCAAAGACAGGGAGAGACTACAAATGTGCAAGATAAAGATTGCAAGATGGAAATTGTTGAAAATATTGTTTTTGGATTTTTGATGCTCAATTTGGATACCCTATCTTTAAGGCCTTTTTAAGATGAAGATATAGATCAAATGGGAGCATGGGATATATGGTTGAAAACTTTAGTCCAAGACCTTTCCAACAATATATGGCACTCCCTCTAACTCCATAGGAATGTGGAGATTGAAAAATTATGTGAGGTGAACCCAACCAAAAAGTATAGGTTGGCCCATCAATTCTACAGGTCAGCCCCATAAGTCAATGCATAAACACTATAAATACAAGATTGATGTGCACATTTGAAGAGTATCTAAGAAATAAGAGCAAGTACAAGTGCACATAAGAGATATGAGGTGCACAAGAGGAGCTAGGGAGTATTCTTGGGGTCTAAACATGTGTATTAATTCTCACGCTAGGGAGTATTATTGGGAGTATTTAATATATTTAAATGCTATGTGATTTTTTTTGGGTTGCAGCGGATGTGGTGTAGCGGAAAATAGAAAGGTCAGAGTTACACGAGTGGTGGATCATGGTTGAGAGCTCGAGCAAAGAGCTAGCAATTGAGCTGGTGGAGAGTCTGTGAGGTGAGCAGATGTCTAGATCTAGAAGTAGCTCCATTGTTTTGACTCCGACAGTTGTATCGATCCCATTAGTAATTGTTTTATTAGCAGTTCGAAAAGGTAATCTATCATTACAATGAGCCATCTCCAGGGATGAAATACTATTTACCCAAGTGTTTCATCTATGAGGATGGAGATTGTTGTAATGATGAAAACGAGGTAATGATAAGACTCAAGAAGGCTAAGACCCCACAACTCCAAGCCATACTAAATTATGGGTCTAATGATGGAGTCCATGAGATCCAATTTGGAAAAGATGTCCTAGAAATGGTGTTGAAAGCATTCTCTCTAAGAGGGATAGGGATTCATACCCCTTATTAACCCAGGGTTGGAGCACCTACCTCAATCCAAACCTAGGAATCGACCCTCAACTATCAAAGATCACAAAATATCAAAAGATGATCCAACTATCCCTATAACCACTCAACAATAGGACAATAGAACCATGTCATCTACATAGAGAAGTATGGAGATTAGGATGTAGTGAATGAGACAATTATCACCTACCTAGATGTGATCATGCAAAAATAACTCCAACTTGTCAATATAAATCCCAAAAAGGTGGGCAAGAGGGGGGCACCCCTACTTCACCCCAATGGTTTTGATCACAGATAAGGTGGACAAGAGGGGGCACCCTACACCAACCCAATGGTGTCAATCCCAAATAAGGTGAGCAAGAGGGGGCACCCCAACGTCACCCCACTGGTGCTCCTAATGAAATCTGATATTGTGTGCATTGTGCAAAGACAACCAAGGACGACCTCATAGAGGCATCCAATCAAAACAATGAGAATATCTGAGATACCAATGTCTCTAAGCCTTTGGAAGAGGGCCTCCCTAGAAACCGAGTAAAAATCCTTCAAAAAGTCTACAAAGAAGTATAAGAATTTTGAAAGGTGGTGCCTCACCTCCCCAATCATGGATTGTAGGGTAAGGGTATGGCCCATAGTTTGATGGCAATCTTTAGGTGAATATTCGAATTGACAAAAAAAATTAAAAAAAATAGCCAAACCACGCCCCTAAAATTTTCCATGCACATTGATGTCTCAATAAACGAATTTGTTTAGCCTAATCAAATGAAAAGAGAGATTAATGACTTCATGAACCTATGTACATAACTTGAAAAATAATTGATTCTAAGAAGTTTTTAAATGTTAACATCTTGCAATCAATCACCTAATGATTGGAAATAAGAATTAGAGGCACCAAAATATGAGAATCATAATACATTGTGTACAAGGATAGTAAAAGAAACATAATGTTATCAAAAAATAGTGAAATCTGAAATAAAAACATCCATGAAAGATGCATCATCACCTTTAGTGTCCTATCTTAAAAAGGACATTAGCACTTTCTTTCAGGATAGAAACTGAAAGAATATATCTTGATGTGACATTCAGAACCAGAGCTTATACCTACTAAAAGAAGTTGTCCAAGAACATCAACAATCTTGGGGACATCCTCTGGATTGTCCTTGCACAGAAGGGGAAGTCCACAAATTGCCTACTGCAGCCAAACAAATCCAACCAATGTTTATGTTTTGAAAACCAACCAGAATAAGATATAGGAACAAACTATCACAACATAACAAACAATTAATTAATTCAGTTTAGTCAAAAATAACAATATCCTTATCCCACTTCATTACAAGTTCAATCCATCAAAAGAAAAGGTATGAATGGTTAGATATGGATATACTCTCTTCCACCTACTTAAAGAAAACTAAGAAAAATAGAACCCTTAGTTCAACACATTCTCAAACATGATAGCAGAGGGATTGCCAGATAAGTAGAATGGTGTAGATAAACTGAGAAAAACACACAATTTTATGCCATTGAAACAATCTGCCTGAATGTAAATGACAACATCAGTGATGAGCCCAAAAACAATCGCAACAACTATAGACAATCAATAAGACCATTTGGTGCAACTTTTATGAGTTTCCTACACCTAAAGAGGCTTTATTTTAAAAATGTTAATAAGGAACTCATGTTTTTTTGTTTGTTAATTTGTGCGGGACCTGTTGGCTCGCGATTAACCTGTGGCTTGAGAAACCGCGACTCAGGGGCATCTAAGCCGTCAAAATCACCCGGGGATCGCACCCGGCCTGAGCCACACCAACCCTTAACATGGTT
>ML790061.1:0-15283 GCA_009831015.1 Picea engelmannii
TATGTACCATCATGGATGCAAGCAATGCAAGCGTATATGCAGTATATACATACAATTTTAATAACATTATAATTTGTATACAAGATACACAACATACAATAAATAGAGAATTGTACTTATCTTTTGATTGAGAATACTTCCATATCATATGGTCTAGAACAAGGTACCAAACCTCAACAACACTCCAACCAACGGTCTCTCATTCCCCACATGCATGTCCCACCCTAGGAGTGTACATCTTCACTGTCACACAGTCCATCGACTACTACACCTCCCTTTCCTTGGGCTTCAACAACAGACCGACTCAAGAAGTCTCATAGCACCGTGGCTCCCGGAGTTCCAACTGCCCTCAAAGGTTTCCAATCAATAGCTTCCCTGAGAGACTCTTTGTAGTCAACATTCTAACTTTAATCAACATCAGCTCATCTGCATCACCCACATGCAGTTATCATGAGAAACATAAAAGAATTCATTTAGGAACTCCAACTTAGTTCAAAAAGGAAGTCAATGTTTTCCCCAAAACAGGAAATTCCATTTCATAATTCATCTTGGTTTTTTCCATATTATGAATGCAGCCATCCTTGTGGTTTTCCACAGGCACCAAACTCCATACCATTTTTCCTATAATGCTTCCTATTGCATACAACGAAAAAATTGTTAATATTTTTTGTACATCATAATTCAATATATACAACACCTTATGCAATGATCTTAGAATTGCCTACACCTAGCAATTAAATAGAAATTACCCAAAAACTTAACCAAATAGAATGACTCATCATTCTATTCATATGCATGTTCATAATTAATAATAGTAAGTTTATTATTTCAATTTTCTAAACACAAAATTTTTTGTAGTCTTTATTCCTATGACTACTTGGCTTGCAACTTTCCCGTTGCAATGTTTAACAGTTCTTGAAATGTTTTCAACTTCATGAGTTAGCAACATTTCAGCCATTTGTATAATTATTTCCTTGCAATAATAAATATCCATGTACTTACAAACACATTCAATAAATGCATTCAGTATACAATTCTATCACTTACTATGCATGAGTACAATTGTCAATGCATAATTAATCAGCGCACCTTGCATTGAATTACATAATGCTCTTTATCTCAGTCATGTATCTCACCATCCGTGAGTTAGAATTCTGGCCAATGTGTTGACACATTCTCCACACACTTCCTATTGTCTTCCCAATTAATTGGATGCCTTCGTTTTCGACCCGAACACTACACCAAGAATATAATTCTGTGGTGTTCATTCGTGTTAGCAAAAAGGTTGCAGCCCAAGTTTTATTTAAAGTAGGAATCTTTTAGTACCTGTGTGGCTTATAACCTTTCCATATCCATACCTTGCCATATCCAACCAAGTCCTAGTCTCATACATGACTAGATTAATGGCATTCATTCCTATAACCAGTTCTTATCTTTAATTCTTTGGTTATTACCCCATAACCAAATTAACGTGACATTCTACTATGTCAGTGTGTGCATTTAGAAGTTAAAAAGATTTGAATTAATACAGACCTCCAGCCTTTACCACATCCAGTGGTATGCATTCAATAATATAATCATGTGATTTTATAAAATAACTCTAGCCGAGGAAATTCTTACCTAAATTTCCTTTTAACAATTATGCAAAAACAGTAATACAAACTCATACCTGCATGACTGCCATTAATAAATTTTATACTACCTGAAAGTCTGATGGTAGTAGAAGATTTCATGCTTATTTTTTCAAACTTATAACCAACACTTCATCTCTTTGTTGCTTCACTCCTTATGAAACAACATCACCAACAACACTTGCAAACATGCAAGCATTCTTTCCTCTTGCTGACCCAACAAGCCATAACATACTTGCTGCCACAGAAATTGCAGCAACTTCTTTCCCGTGTGCAACTTTTCTTTGTTGATCCAAAAAGTCTTCAGTTATTCTCAGATTCCTGAGTCTTCTTGTGCTCTCATTGTAGTCACTGTACATGACTATTTCTTCCCTGAGAACTTTCGACATAGTGCCCCTACTTCAACGGGGTCTGCTGACCTCTTGGTGAAAGGAGCTTTCAATATTCAGAGTTGAATTAACTCTTTGGGCTCGTGATTGAAACCAAAACAATTATACATAGGCCCCCTTTTCTCCTGTGTGCAGGTCCTGATAGACCCGCGGGCTTATTCCCATGCACTTCCAAAACTCCAAGTTTAAGGCGCTAGCCCCTTTTTCATTAGCCCTTTCCTTCATAATATCGTGGTCTATGACCTCACGTAATTTTTTTATTGCAGGCGCAGGAAAGAGTGGTTTTAAAACAACCCTCTTTTCGCCCCGTAATTCACCTCCAGCGTCCACATATCACTTTGTTAAAACTGTGGTATAAATTGCAGCCCGCTCTCATATTTTTAACATCTGAGAAAGTTTTGGCCTGACCATTCTTCCCAACCATCGAACTCTCACTTTCACCGATGATACGTGATCAATGACTGCTATCTATCATTTACCTTCCTCTGGCCAACTTTCCAATCAACAACCTTTTCTCCTTTCACGCACGATCTCAGATCTCCGTGATCTGTCGACACATAGCTTCCTTCCAAACCAATGGCTATGATTGGCTTCGATTGTCCATCCCTCGAGAGTTTTAAATCTCAACTATCTACTTTTCCCTTATGGAAATATTCTGAAGTGGAAGATCTAATGACACCTGTCCTCAACAATCAGACGGTTTTGATGAACTCCGGCTCTTTTCGACCAAGACCAGATCAACGGTCTTTCAACCTCCTCCTCGATCAACGATCGATATCTCCTTCAGGAATTCGACGCTTACATCCTCTGCTTTCCTCGAGAGTTCTCCATACCCAGAGTTCCAGATATGGCGCCACATTTTCACTTTCAAGTCAATGACCAAGATTTACTTTGGTTGTTTCTCCTCCTCCTTGTCCACAAACTTCCAAAGTTGTGAATCTTACGCCACCTGTCGTCCTTGATGATGGACGGTCCCAAATCACTTCAGGACTTCGGTACTTTGACAAGTCTACTTCTCCTACGCACACTAGGGTTAAGTCTCCTATGCTTACCTTCGGATCCAACGGTTGTTGGTCCTTCGTGCTCAGACCTAATGGATGGGATTCGTTCCTCTCCTCTGCGCTTCCTTTGTTTTGTTGGACGTTGATCTAACGGTCCAGGATCCTCCCCACGACCGATCTGATGGTTGTTGTCACTCCTCCTCCTGATATTTTGACTTCTTCCGCCTTGGAATACTTGTCAGTGTTCAAAGGCTTCAACCTTTGACCTTTCTCCTGCAAGTCCGCCTCTTGGATCTCGTCTTCTCTCTCGTAAGTGTTATCTCTTATGAGCTTTAGGACTTATAATGAGTTTGTCTTCCACACCCTCCTTGCGTTATTTCTTATGAGATTTTTTATTTACTCGGTCTCCTAAGGGTCTTGACCCTTTTGTTTCCTTTCAAAGGAAAACTTTGTCCCCTCCTGGAAACCTTCTTCTCAAAGCACACCTTGATGAGCGTTTTCTACAGAGTGTTCAACAGCTCTGTGAGTATCTTCCTATGATACTCTTCTCCCTGAACTCGATAAAGAGTTCTCTCTGTGCACACTTGTACTCGCTCGATGCCCGCTTGGCAGAGCCCTACAGAGTTCTCAGTGACTCTTTCTCTCTCTGAACTCAACATAGAGTTATTCATGTGCAATCCTTGCACCGCTACTGATGAAGCTTCAATGGTATCTCTCCTGAGATTCTCTAAGGTTAACTTACCTCTGTCAATGCACTCCTTGTGGACAATGTGCACTGCTTGCACTCGAAAAATCAAAGAAGAGAAACAATTGAATCTTATTCAATACTTCACCAGTTTATGCATTCAGACCAATCTGATTTAAGAAAACGTTCAGATTTTGTTTTCTTTCCGAGCTTTTCTCTGATCTGTAATCATTTCCAGTAACTATCTCCTTTCTCTTAGTCCCCAATCCATGTGATCGCAGACCATGACCAAGCGCTAGATCACTAGGTGCTTACTCCATCCTTCGCCCTTTGGCTTCAGAATATTTCAAAGCACCACACAACAATCTCTCGGAGCTCCAGATTATCGAAATCGCGAAGTAGGGTGGATCGATCATCCATGTATACTCAACAGATGATGACTGACACTTACTATGAAACCTCAAGCGTCTGAGTTCCGAAACTTCGAAGCTTTGGGAATTCGGAGGATTTCACATCCGCGCATCCGAACTTTTAATCTTTGAACATTCCCAATCACCTTTGGTGATATCATTACGTCACATCACTTAACATTTTCCAATTGCGGGGGCATGCAATGGTGGTTTGGAGTAACCCACCTTGCATCCCGCAATTCTTCTGACACTTAAACGTAACCCCTCGGTGAAACCGTGGTTTGGATTGTGGGACCTCCTTGGATAATTAACTTCCCTGCAACTTGGGTCCCCGCAATGCCTTCTAGCCTTTGATCTTGATGTATCATTATCAACACCAATGTGGGTCGCCCGACCTTTAACTATGTTACATAACCTCATGCACCACTAACCTTGCTCATACAAGATGCCACGTGGTGGAATACTAGCGGATGACGCGTGGCCCAATCAGATGAGTGTCACACATCATGTTCCATATGGCATTTCAACCTTCCACGGGTTCGAAACCCACTGACATTTAGCACACATCCCATGTGTCCATCTCACCTCTAGGTGACATCATCGTGACTCACCACTTCGGCTCTTCGAGCTTCTGAGCTTCAGACTTCTCTCTTATTTTGCATCAAATTCAATGAAGTCGTGAATTCCAAAGGGCTTCCAGGTTAACCCTTCTGCACCTTCCCCGGATTTGACAGTCGTAAGGGATTTACCTTCCTTCCGAATAGATCCTACGACACAGAACAAACTCTATTACTCTGAGGATTTCCAAAGGAATTCACGGCTAACTACCTCGTAACATTACCAGATTTGACGGTCATGAAGGATTCTCCTTCTCTCGAATATATCCTAAGTTCCACATTACTTTGTGGCCCAACATGTTACACATGATTTTGGTCACTCTGGTGATGTCTCTACAAGTGATGTATTCAGGTTCCCACAAAGACTTTTTGCCTAAGAAAAGTGACTGTTGTCTTCTTCCAAAAAACAAATTTTTAAGATGAGTTCGTAGGCTGCCTATATTATAGGGTGCGAAAATCCTTCATCCTTGTAGGAAATCCAAACTTAGGGTGCAAATTATTTGCAGTCTGCTCTATAGGTAGGGTGCGAACCTGTTTCAAAGCTTGGAAAAGAGAAGAGGTCACGAAGGTTCTAGAAGGGAATATTCTAGAAAATGAGTTGGCATTCGCATGGTTGGCATCCTATTGACTTCTCAGATTTAGTGGGATGATCCTCATCCATTTAACCATCTCTCCTTCTCCTATATATTGAAAGGTTTCTCATGGAAAAGGTTAAGCAAGATTGAATAAAGAATTGGTGAAAGAATTGTGTGAAGAACTCTGCTTGGATAGAAGCTTGGAGACTGTATTCAGTCTATCAAGTTGTATTGGATCCTCTTCATGCAAGTGTAGAGAAACTGTGTATGTTGGAACCAAGGGTCACTGAAAGGAAGCTTGCAAAATCAAGGTGATCCGGTTGTATATTCTACTTTCATTTAATATAATATAACGACGTGTCCCTTTCCCATAAAATCACTCTTATTTTATTGCATAACTCCTTGATCATATCCATAGGTTGACATTGAATATACTTTGTTATCTTCACTTTGGTTGGTTTGTCTTGTCTTGGACCTAATTTCACAAGAGCACCAGAGCGAAGAGGGAACAAAAGAGGTCTAAGGAAGTGATATAAATGTATGCCACTCATTCCTTCTTATTAGTAGATTCAATGACTGCAACATAGGGAAAGAGTTGTGTCATGTCATGTTTTGTTCTAGATCTAGGTGGATCTACGGAGATCGGTTAGTGTCCACACCTACCGATTTATCCGGTAACAAAATTGGCAACTCCACTAGGGATACAAACCATTTTGGTGGTTTTTTCTTGGCCATTTTCTCTTGACCTACCATTTTTCATTCCCAATCAATCTCTGAGTCTTGAGGAGATCCTCACAGACTCCCTGGATCTAGAAGTTCCCACGAAAGTTACACCATTTTTCTAAAATTTGCTTGATTACAAACCTTCTCGCACTGCACCTTTCTGTAGCCTACGAGAATAACTGAGGTTCACACCCTAGTTTTCAGTTTAGTGCGAACTTCTCGCACCCTGCCTATCTCTAGCCTGTGAGAATCCTTAATTCTCGCACTGTACCCCACTGTCAGAGTGCGAACCCACTTGTGAAAATTTTGGTTTAAGTCTTTTGTGTCTTTAGATGCCCAGATTGGTTGGTGTGTCTGGAAAGAACTTCTCTGGCCAATGATTGGATGTTTCTTGACTTCAAATCTCGTGAATGATTAGTTTTCAGAAATCGAAAGCTCTTCTTGATCATTTTTTCTCAATTTTTACCTCTTGACCTTTTCTTAACAAGGGTATAATCTCCGATTCTGAAATCCGAGTGCTTGTTTGGTCAGGAGCCTTTGATTGGATTAAAAGTTGAGATTAATTGTCCTCTTCAATTGCTTATTACTTGGAAAATTGTTACCCATGTGCTTTTGAAGAGACTGGTCTTGTCAGTTTGTTATTTTTATCTTCATTGAAAGATCGTTTTGGGTGTTTGTTGTGTATTTTATTTTCGTTGGTTGCTTACTTTTTCTTAGTTCCATCCCTGCTGCTTGGTTTCTAATAAAAAATTAAAGACATTTTCTTTTTTAAGCAACCTTTTATTCGAAAAATATGGGCATTCTAGTATTGAAAGAGAACGAATAGGGAATTTTCATTGTTCATGATTGTTTGATATTACATTTCAAAGAAGATCATACTTCATTGTTCACGTTGTTCCAGAAAACTCTTCTTTCCCTCTTGTAAATAGGATTCATAGAAAAAAATTTGTATCATTCATCCCTATTTATGCATTGTTGGGTCAAAGTCTCACACAACATCAGTTTCATTTCCTTCTCCTTTTTGTGTAACAACAACCTTTAATAATATTGTGCAACTTTAAAATACAACTAGTAACTTTTTCTTGGGCTCTTTTACACCAACATTAGCTAGGCTAGAGCTTTGGAATAGGCAGTGAGATAGACTCTCCAAAGCACAAAACACACAATAGTATCTTGTGATAAGGAGTGTCAAATTCCATTTGCAGCATTTTGTCCTGGGAAGCCCTTCTCACACAAGGGTCAAACTTGAGGTCGCATTGAGATTGACAGAGTTACTCACCCTTCTTTGTTGATATCGGTGTAGAGATTGCACGTATTATGGGGGTCACTTGAAGGTATACCCACAATGATGAGTGGAAGCCTCTCAATCTAATTTCGGGCTAGATACCCTACCCTTGTGTGTGGATCAGACTATCAATTGTTCCCTCAGGCATCATTGTTGTTGGTGGTAACCTTAGTAGCCTATCTTCTTAGGGTCTTACACAAGGTGACTGTGAAGGGGTAAGTCTTCACAGTACCTAGAATCAACGTTGGCCAGAATCACTCAGGCTCCTTGGAGGGTATACCCACGATTGTGTGTGGGAGCTTGCACTGGGGTGTAAGTCCATTAAGCAGGTCGTCAACGTAACTTTTTCACCTTGGCCCAGCCCCTTCTTGTCTCTTCGCCGCGACATTGGATTTCATCACCAACTAGTGACTTTGGAATTGGAAGGTATTGTTTGCTTGGTTTTGCTTCCTAAATTTTTTTATCACATGTTGTTTGCTTACCCAAGTTGGGCATAGAATTTCTTTCATAAAATTTGAACTCAATCACAACTGACCCTCCACACCGTTCACGTAGAATGCAAGGCCTACACCCAGAATATCTAGAAGGTTCTCAACCCTTTCCTACCAACTCACCAGAGGACTCTCCTCAATAGAGTGAAGTCCACGACATTTCCACTAACTCTTTAGAACGGTTCCAAATTACCAATTCTCGAGAGGACTTCCAACTTCCTCCTGACTCTGAGAGACGTATTGTTCAAGTAAATTCTTCCGGAGATATAGTTGTTCAGTCTTCTGGATTACCAACTGGACCTTTCATAGGACTTGAGGGTCAAGATCCTTTTTGGACTACTAACATTTTTAGACAGGATCTCTTTGGCTCAGGAGCATGCGTTGATATCACTGTCACACCTGAGCTGCCCGAAACATCTGATCTAGACATAGTACCTTTTACTACTGCCTATTATTTTCGTGGTATAGATGATCCACCAACTAACCACATATTGACTATCCCTCTACAAACGGTCCATTACACAATGGTCCCAGATACTACGAGTCCTCACACCGGGATTACAGCGGCTAGCTAAGCCCCCATTGGCACACCGCTTTCACTCAGATTCACCCCAACACTTTCGCTCGGATATCATGCGTTGAATGCTTCTATCCCCTCTCCTACACAAATCACATCCGGGACTCCTGGCGTTTCCACTCTTTTTGGGTACCATCTCATTATCGGTTTTATTCCGACACTTCCTCGACCCCCTTTTAGAGGACCTCTTCCATCATCTATTGGAGGCACCGACCCTACTGGCACCATCCCATATTTCACACCTAATTACCAGATTCCTATTGGTGGACAATTTCACCAAGGAAAAATCTCAATAGGGACGCAACCCTCGATTGGAGGGCAACCCCCACCGACCTCATGCTATGGACAAAACATATTTCCATAATCCTCACTCGACTGGGGGGAAACAGCCTCAAGCTAGCTCCATCATACCCCCTAGTACAGGCCAACCATATCTAGGCATGTCTAATCCTATTTGGGGCTTGAACGCTCAACCCCATGCCACTGTTCAAGGGTACAACCCTATGAATTACTTGCCTCCACACAAACAACTGAATCTTCCCAGATCTTTGCATTATATGCAAACTGCTTATGGTCCCACTGGTCTACTGATGGGACTCCCTCCCCAAAGTCACCAGTACCCACATGTGATTAGACAGTTACCGCTCTTAGCCACCCTGGACCTCCCTGATCCGTTGAGGATTTTAAATGATCTGATCCATCACTCTCCTCAATGGCCCGCCATACCGGCCAAACTACCATCCGATATCCCTAAATTCGATTGTAAACCGGGAGAGGACCTGAACAATCATGTAATGACTTTTCACCTTTGGTGCTCATCCAACTCCTTGATGGATGACTCTATTCGTTTACACCTTTTTCAACGAACCCTCACAGGTTCTTCCATGAAGTGGTATATATAATTACCACAAGGCTTCTTCACCGACTTCAACACCCTCGCTATGGCTTTCCTCACCCACTACCAGATACCGATCCACTATGAAACGGGATTCAAGATTTTGAGATCTTTCAAACAAACCAAAGCCACTCATATCTTTGATCACATTCATGAGTGGCGACAGAGACGACGTCTCATCAAACTCGAACTTCCCGATCAGTTGTTGGCAGAGTGGTTCACAAAATCCTTCGTGAACGACATCGCTCGTGACATCGCCATGGGTGGAGTTGTCAGAGAATAACATGCAATCAGTCGTTCTCAATACCTCAACCTCGTTTACTCACAAACGGGTACTCTTTACAACTTACTCCCTAATGCACCTCGTCCTTCTACTTCTGCTACTTCAACTACTCCTACTGCTTCTCATGGAACTGATAGTGTGATTGGCACTTTCCATGCCCAACCTCACTTCACCCAAACCTCTAGCAACAACCCCAAACCCATTTCTTCTAATGTTCAAAATGCTCTGTCTCCTACCCCTCTCACCGGCAAGACTTCTGAGGTAAACTCTATTCAATCTACTCCTTCCGGCAAAAATAAATCCAAAAAAGGAAAGGGTAAGAACAAGGAGAATAAAAATAATCCTCAATTTGAGAAAAACAAAACACCACCTATTGACAATAGGGATAAGCACAAACCCCGATACCCTTGTCTTATCTGTGGTGATGATCACTACACTAAGGATTTTCCATGATGATCCGAGGTTACTAAGTTCCTTCAAGGGACCACGAAACCCCCCACTCTGGCTGTATTGTCACAACCCTTCCCCTCTCAACAATAGGCCCAATTGGTCATTCATGACCAACCTTCCCCCTCCAATACATCCTATGTCTTAATGTGTATAGGTGATTCAAAGAAGAATGACATCACACTTACCACTCGAGCCAAAGATTATCCTTCCTCCAAAGAGAAGGTTGATACAATACCTCCTTCGTTAGTCCAACAATCTACCACGACTCCACCTACCAACAGTCCTCTTCATCTCGAATGACCGAACCTAGATACAGTCCTTCACCCTCCTTCTAAGGGTGTTGTTCAGAAATCGACTTTCAATCCTCATGCATGTGCTGCCCAGAACTACAGTATTGTCAAAGATCTGGCCCAAGCACCGTCCGTGATGTCAGCCCTCGAAGTCCTTCAGAGTTGTCCTATACAATGGAAGGAATTGTTGAAATCTATTGGTGGAATCAACCCTACAGATACAAATTTAATAATTTTTGACTTGGAAAATCACATTTCAAGGTTACCCCCTCAACTCGCATTCCAAATACAAGTCATTGTCTCCGACAAAAAAATGTGTAGAACAGTTATTGATGAGGGTGCCTCGATGTGTGTCATGTCTATTACCTGCTGGAAATCCATCGACTCTCCTCCTTTGACTGAATCCCACAACACGCTCAAAGCCTTCAATGACTTTGGTTTTAAGCCTTACAGTGTCCTCCCTTTGTTTCCTATTACGTTAGAAGGAAAAATGGTCAATGTTGAAGTAGAGGTATTTGATGCTTCTCTTGATTACAACCTTCTACTTAGCCGTAGCTGGATCGATTCCATGCATGCATTTGTGTCCACTCTTTTCCATGTCGTGCGTTTCCCACATCAAGGAAAAGTAGTTACCATAGACTAATTGGCCTTCTTTCACTCTGACACATGTACTGGCAACGTACCTTTCATTGCAAAACCCCCCCTTGGATATGAGAACGTCGGTGTGGGTATTCTTAAAGATTCCTCTTTGATGGGAACTTTCCCCATTCCATCACTCGATATTCCACATCTGTTTGTCTCCTTGATTAACATGATCTCCACCTCTGTTTTCAGAACCCCTGCGTCTTACGACCCATGGATGGTACCCAACCTTGGCGATCATCTTCATTATGGTGACGAAATTCCTTTGAGTCCAGTCGAATCCTCTTATCAAGCCATTCAATCGGCAACCCCTTCTACCCCCTCTCTTGGTGCTTTATCTTCGGATCCATTCTGCGTCATTTTTCCTACAGACGAGATGATTATGTTTGTTATGTCCATGGAAGATACCCCTTGGGACAATGGACATCATCGTTCCATCCTCTTCCTAAAACAACACACCATCGAGGGTTACCAATGACTCTTGACCCCGTCGACCGTTATTATTTCTACCATTCCCGAGTCTACACATGATATTTTCTACGAAGGGAACTTAAGTAATATCTCACCCACCATCCCCCTCGACATATCCATAAAACTTGGAATTGTCGAAAATGTGAATATCAGAGCTTCGTGTTCCCATGACGAAGTTGTCACCTACAAGTCTCTTTTCCAATATATTTGTGACGCCTTCACATGGAGCTATGAAGAAATGTTGAGCATTGACCCCGACATTGTGGTACATGAGATTAAGACATACCCGGGCGCTAAACCCATCCAGAAATGAATTCATTTGGTCCACCCACGTAAAGAAGCCGCTATCAAGCTTGAAGCTGAGAAACTTCTCAAAGCTAGCTTTATTTACCCCGTGGCTCTAACTGACTGGGTTTCCAATCTTGTTCCAATTGACAAGAAACAAGGAACAATCCATGTGTGCATTGATTATAGGGACATTAACAAAGCTTGTCCTAAAGACAAATTTCCTACCCCCTTCATTGAATAGATCATCGACGATTGTGCCAGAAGTGAAATCTTCTCTCTGATGGATGGTTTCTCCAGATATAATCAAATAAATATCATTCCCATGGACCAACACAAGGCCGCCTTTATTTGTGTTTGGGGCACTTTCGCCTACCAGAAACTTCCATTCAGTTTAAAGAATGTTGGAGCAACTTTTCAACGTGCTATGTCTTATGCCTTTCATGATATAAATCACATCATCCAGCCATATCTCGATGACTTACCCGCTCATTCCATGCATCGTGTAGATCATCCAATACACCTATGTGCCATTTTCCTTCGATGTCAGTTTTACCACATACGCTTGAATCCCCACAAATGTGTTTTTTGCGTAGAATCCGACCGACTTATGGGCTTTATTGTTTCATGTCAAAGGATCATGGTAGATCCTTTAAAGTTCGAGGCGATTCTCAATATCCCTCCTCCTTCCTCACTTCACCAGTTACAAAGTTTGCAAGGGAAGGCAAACTTTCTTCATCGTTTCATCCCGAACTATGCCAAGCTAACTCTTGGATTTACGCAACTACTCAAGAAAGGTTCTGAGTTCGTATGGGATACCACTGCCAACAAATATTTCAAAGCTTTAAAACTATCTTTGACATGTACCCCACTACTCTTCCCACTTGATTATAGTCGGGATTATTTCCTCTACCTGGCAACCTCAGACTATGCCATCGCTATGGTTCTCTTCCAGGAGGATGATTCTCATGATGAACATGTCATCTATTACTTGAGTCAGAGTCTCACGACTACTGAAACCAAGTATTTACATGTTGAAAAAATGGCCTTGGTAGCTGTCAAAGTTGTTCAACGTTTCTGGCACTATATCCTTTCTCGCAAGACTAAGGTAATTTCTAACTGCAACCCTATGCAACACATTCTTACACGCCAATTGCTAGTGGGAAAATACTCCAAATGGATCATAATACTCCAGGAGTTTGACTTAGAATTTGAACGCGCTAAGTCCAAGAAATCCTTGTTGTTTTCGGAGTTGATATGTGACCTTCCCTGCTTTGAGACAGAAAATGTAGCAGCTGATTCATTACCCAATGAATCCCTTTTCTTGATTAGTTCCGATGACTGTTGGTATGGAGATATCATCATATATCTCCAAACCCAGAATTCCCGGCCCAATTTGTCTGACATTGACCACTGTCGAATACGCTACCAAGCCCATCAATATATTATCCTCGGTGATACTCTTTATCGTCGTGGGATTGACTCCGTTTTTCAACGCTGCCTCAATTTTGACGAAGCCGAGAAAGCCCTAAATGACTACCATTCTGGAGTCTGTGGTGGTCACATGTCTGGGTATGCCACTACCCAGAAGATCTTACGAGAAGGGTATTTTTGGCCTTCTCTATTCAATGATTGTATAATTGTCGTCCAAAAATGCCACGCTTGCCAAACCTACAACAATAAAATACAATCACACCTTGCTCCTCTACAACCTGTGGTCTCCATTGGTCCTTTTACGAAATGGGGTATCGATTTCATGACATGTCACCCTCACTCGGTCAGGGGGCATGGTTACATTATTGTAGCCGTAGATTATTTTACGAAATGGGTCGAGGCGATGCCAACATTCGACAATACAGGAAGGACTGTAGCATTATTCATATTCAATCACATCATTTCTCGGTTTGGTGTTCCTCAAGCTATCATTATTGACCACGGTAGCCACTTTAGAAACCACATGATGTTCGAACTCACTGAAAAGTTAGGTCTTCTCCATGAAAACTCAACACCCTATTACCCACAAGCCAATGGCCAAGTTGAAGAAATAAACAAAATCCTCATTACCATGCTTCAACGAATGATAGGGATTCACAAAACGAGTTGACAAACGATGTTGTTTTCAACATTGTGGGCTTACCGGACATCTGTTAAGTCTGCTACCGGGTTTACACCATTCCAGTTAGTCTATGTTCTAGAAGCCATATTGGCGATTGAATGTGAGATACCTTCCCTAAAACTAGTCGTCAAACTTCTCCCAAACACTTATGTCGAAGAAGAACGTCTGTTGTATCTCATGCAATTAGACGAAACCCGTCGCGACGTCACCCTAGTCATAGAAGACCAGAAGAAACGTGTCAAAGCTCAATATGACAAACATGTCAAGCCTCGCGTTTTCTCTAAAGGTGATCTAGTTCTCCTTTACGAACAAGATCGGGATATCCTAGGAGCCGAAAAATTTGAAGCTATGTGGCGAGGTCCTTATATCGTCAGACGAGTTTTGGAGAAAGGAGCTTACGATTTAGTGGACTATGACAGTATCTCTTTGAGTGAACCCAGAAATGGGTTGTACTTAAATAAGTACTATGCTTAATATCACCTGTGCATGAGTTCTTGTATTTTATTGTATCATACTTTTTGTTGCTATAGTATGCTTTTTCATTATTTGGTCTCTTCCCTCGACTGCTTATCTTGTGTTGTGCTTGGATTATAGATGTCGAAATCTTCGCCACCCCACATTGGCTTCGTTGATTGCGCTAGCCATAGTACTCATAACCTTGCTTCTGCTGCATGGGCAATTTACACCCCTACAAACGAACTTATCAGTCTACGAGGTGTGTGCCTCGGTCATGCGACCAATAATATTGCAGAATATAGCGTCGTCATCGAATTGTTGATTGATGTTATTTCACTTGGTATCCACCACCTGGTTATACGACTCGATTCACAACTAGTAGTACTATAGTTAATTAACATCTATGTTGTCCAAAGTCCTACTTTATTACGGGTATATTTACGAATTCGCCTCTTGGAACGTTATTTTGATTATATCGAATATCAACACATTCCTAGATGTCTAAATACATTGACTGATGCATTAGCTAACTATGTGTTAGACAGACATTTGGGGCATTTATAAACCAATCACACATCATATGTATAACACAACACAAAATAAGCCGATAGAAGTTGTATTTATGTATATAACGATCAGAAGTTTTTTACAAAAACTTTATGTCCAAGGATCAAAATCTCAAGATACGAAGCCCATAGCTTCTACAAAATAATGTCACGGATGACACTCATGATAACACACAACCACTCAGGCTACCCTACAAAGAAGTCGACTGAGAGATTCAGAAACGCCCACAGTATGGCACTGGTAACGTCTCAGAATCTCCCCAAAATTACTTGGGGCATTTCTCAAGCCAAACAACATAACAAGCCATTCATACAATCCCTCATTTGTCTTGAATGTTGTTTTCCACTCATCACCTTCCCTCATTGTTATCTCGTGATATCCACTTTTCAAATCTATCTTTGAAAAATAGTTCACTCCACTCAAACAATCCATCAAATCATCCAT
>ML790061.1:15383-25478 GCA_009831015.1 Picea engelmannii
GGATGGAACTAAGAAAAAGTAAGCAACCAACGAAAATAAAATACACAACAAACACCCAAAACGATCTTTCAATGAAGATAAAAATAACAAACTGACAAGACCAGTCTCTTCAAAAGCACATGGGTAACAATTTTCCAAGTAATAAGCAATTGAAGAGGACAATTAATCTCAACTTTTAATCCAATCAAAGGCTCCTGACCAAACAAGCACTCGGATTTCAGAATCGGAGATTATACCCTTGTTAAGAAAAGGTCAAGAGGTAAAAATTGAGAAAAAATGATCAAGAAGAGCTTTCGATTTCTGAAAACTAATCATTCACGAGATTTGAAGTCAAGAAACATCCAATCATTGGCCAGAGAAGTTCTTTCCAGACACACCAACCAATCTGGGCATCTAAAGACACAAAAGACTTAAACCAAAATTTTCACAAGTGGGTTCGCACTCTGACAGTGGGGTACAGTGCGAGAATTAAGGATTCTCACAGGCTAGAGATAGGCAGGGTGCGAGAAGTTCGCACTAAACTGAAAACTAGGGTGTGAACCTCAGTTATTCTCGTAGGCTACAGAAAGGTGCAGTGCGAGAAGGTTTGTAATCAAGCAAATTTTAGAAAAATGGTGTAACTTTCGTGGGAACTTCTAGATCCAGGGAGTCTGTGAGGATCTCCTCAAGACTCAGAGATTGATTGGGAATGAAAAATGGTAGGTCAAGAGAAAATGGCCAAGAAAAAACCACCAAAATGGTTTGTATCCCTAGTGGAGTTGCCAATTTTGTTACCGGATAAATCGGTAGGTGTGGACACTAACCGATCTCCGTAGATCCACCTAGATCTAGAACAAAACATGACATGACACAACTCTTTCCCTATGTTGCAGTCATTGAATCTACTAATAAGAAGGAATGAGTGGCATACATTTATATCACTTCCTTAGACCTCTTTTGTTCCCTCTTCGCTCTGGTGCTCTTGTGAAATTAGGTCCAAGACAAGACAAACCAACCAAAGTGAAGATAACAAAGTATATTCAATGTCAACCTATGGATATGATCAAGGAGTTATGCAATAAAATAAGAGTGATTTTATGGGAAAGGGACACGTCGTTATATTATATTAAATGAAAGTAGAATATACAACCGGATCACCTTGATTTTGCAAGCTTCCTTTCAGTGACCCTTGGTTCCAACATACACAGTTTCTCTACACTTGCATGAAGAGGATCCAATACAACTTGATAGACTGAATACAGTCTCCAAGCTTCTATCCAAGCAGAGTTCTTCACACAATTCTTTCACCAATTCTTTATTCAATCTTGCTTAACCTTTTCCATGAGAAACCTTTCAATATATAGGAGAAGGAGAGATGGTTAAATGGATGAGGATCATCCCACTAAATCTGAGAAGTCAATAGGATGCCAACCATGCGAATGCCAACTCATTTTCTAGAATATTCCCTTCTAGAACCTTCGTGACCTCTTCTCTTTTCCAAGCTTTGAAACAGGTTCGCACCCTACCTATAGAGCAGACTGCAAATAATTTGCACCCTAAGTTTGGATTTCCTACAAGGATGAAGGATTTTCGCACCCTATAATATAGGCAGCCTACGAACTCATCTTAAAAATTTGTTTTTTGGAAGAAGACAACAGTCACTTTTCTTAGGCAAAAAGTCTTTGTGGGAACCTGAATACATCACTTGTAGAGACATCACCAGAGTGACCAAAATCATGTGTAACATGTTGGGCCACAAAGTAATGTGGAACTTAGGATATATTCGAGAGAAGGAGAATCCTTCATGACCGTCAAATCTGGTAATGTTACGAGGTAGTTAGCCGTGAATTCCTTTGGAAATCCTCAGAGTAATAGAGTTTGTTCTGTGTCGTAGGATCTATTCGGAAGGAAGGTAAATCCCTTACGACTGTCAAATCCGGGGAAGGTGCAGAAGGGTTAACCTGGAAGCCCTTTGGAATTCACGACTTCATTGAATTTGATGCAAAATAAGAGAGAAGTCTGAAGCTCAGAAGCTCGAAGAGCCGAAGTGGTGAGTCACGATGATGTCACCTAGAGGTGAGATGGACACATGGGATGTGTGCTAAATGTCAGTGGGTTTCGAACCCGTGGAAGGTTGAAATGCCATATGGAACATGATGTGTGACACTCATCTGATTGGGCCACGCGTCATCCGCTAGTATTCCACCACGTGGCATCTTGTATGAGCAAGGTTAGTGGTGCATGAGGTTATGTAACATAGTTAAAGGTCGGGCGACCCACATTGGTGTTGATAATGATACATCAAGATCAAAGGCTAGAAGGCATTGCGGGGACCCAAGTTGCAGGGAAGTTAATTATCCAAGGAGGTCCCACAATCCAAACCACGGTTTCACCGAGGGGTTACGTTTAAGTGTCAGAAGAATTGCGGGATGCAAGGTGGGTTACTCCAAACCACCATTGCATGCCCCCGCAATTGGAAAATGTTAAGTGATGTGACGTAATGATATCACCAAAGGTGATTGGGAATGTTCAAAGATTAAAAGTTCGGATGCGCGGATGTGAAATCCTCCGAATTCCCAAAGCTTCGAAGTTTCGGAACTCAGACGCTTGAGGTTTCATAGTAAGTGTCAGTCATCATCTGTTGAGTATACATGGATGATCGATCCACCCTACTTCGCGATTTCGATAATCTGGAGCTCCGAGAGATTGTTGTGTGGTGCTTTGAAATATTCTGAAGCCAAAGGGCGAAGGATGGAGTAAGCACCTAGTGATCTAGCGCTTGGTCATGGTCTGCGATCACATGGATTGGGGACTAAGAGAAAGGAGATAGTTACTGGAAATGATTACAGATCAGAGAAAAGCTCGGAAAGAAAACAAAATCTGAACGTTTTCTTAAATCAGATTGGTCTGAATGCATAAACTGGTGAAGTATTGAATAAGATTCAATTGTTTCTCTTCTTTGATTTTTCGAGTGCAAGCAGTGCACATTGTCCACAAGGAGTGCATTGACAGAGGTAAGTTAACCTTAGAGAATCTCAGGAGAGATACCATTGAAGCTTCATCAGTAGCGGTGCAAGGATTGCACATGAATAACTCTATGTTGAGTTCAGAGAGAGAAAGAGTCACTGAGAACTCTGTAGGGCTCTGCCAAGCGGGCATCGAGCGAGTACAAGTGTGCACAGAGAGAACTCTTTATCGAGTTCAGGGAGAAGAGTATCATAGGAAGATACTCACAGAGCTGTTGAACACTCTGTAGAAAACGCTCATCAAGGTGTGCTTTGAGAAGAAGGTTTCCAGGAGGGGACAAAGTTTTCCTTTGAAAGGAAACAAAAGGGTCAAGACCCTTAGGAGACCGAGTAAATAAAAAATCTCATAAGAAATAACGCAAGGAGGGTGTGGAAGACAAACTCATTATAAGTCCTAAAGCTCATAAGAGATAACACTTACGAGAGAGAAGACGAGATCCAAGAGGCGGACTTGCAGGAGAAAGGTCAAAGGTTGAAGCCTTTGAACACTGACAAGTATTCCAAGGCGGAAGAAGTCAAAATATCAGGAGGAGGAGTGACAACAACCATCAGATCGGTCGTGGGGAGGATCCTGGACCGTTAGATCAACGTCCAACAAAACAAAGGAAGCGCAGAGGAGAGGAACGAATCCCATCCATTAGGTCTGAGCACGAAGGACCAACAACCGTTGGATCCGAAGGTAAGCATAGGAGACTTAACCCTAGTGTGCGTAGGAGAAGTAGACTTGTCAAAGTACCGAAGTCCTGAAGTGATTTGGGACCGTCCATCATCAAGGACGACAGGTGGCGTAAGATTCACAACTTTGGAAGTTTGTGGACAAGGAGGAGGAGAAACAACCAAAGTAAATCTTGGTCATTGACTTGAAAGTGAAAATGTGGCGCCATATCTGGAACTCTGGGTATGGAGAACTCTCGAGGAAAGCAGAGGATGTAAGCGTCGAATTCCTGAAGGAGATATCGATCGTTGATCGAGGAGGAGGTTGAAAGACCGTTGATCTGGTCTTGGTCGAAAAGAGCCGGAGTTCATCAAAACCGTCTGATTGTTGAGGACAGGTGTCATTAGATCTTCCACTTCAGAATATTTCCATAAGGGAAAAGTAGATAGTTGAGATTTAAAACTCTCGAGGGATGGACAATCGAAGCCAATCATAGCCATTGGTTTGGAAGGAAGCTATGTGTCGACAGATCACGGAGATCTGAGATCGTGCGTGAAAGGAGAAAAGGTTGTTGATTGGAAAGTTGGCCAGAGGAAGGTAAATGATAGATAGCAGTCATTGATCACGTATCATCGGTGAAAGTGAGAGTTCGATGGTTGGGAAGAATGGTCAGGCCAAAACTTTCTCAGATGTTAAAAATATGAGAGCGGGCTGCAATTTATACCACAGTTTTAACAAAGTGATATGTGGACGCTGGAGGTGAATTACGGGGCGAAAAGAGGGTTGTTTTAAAACCACTCTTTCCTGCGCCTGCAATAAAAAAATTACGTGAGGTCATAGACCACGATATTATGAAGGAAAGGGCTAATGAAAAAGGGGCTAGCGCCTTAAACTTGGAGTTTTGGAAGTGCATGGGAATAAGCCCGCGGGTCTATCAGGACCTGCACACAGGAGAAAAGGGGGCCTATGTATAATTGTTTTGGTTTCAATCACGAGCCCAAAGAGTTAATTCAACTCTGAATATTGAAAGCTCCTTTCACCAAGAGGTCAGCAGACCCCGTTGAAGTAGGGGCACTATGTCGAAAGTTCTCAGGGAAGAAATAGTCATGTACAGTGACTACAATGAGAGCACAAGAAGACTCAGGAATCTGAGAATAACTGAAGACTTTTTGGATCAACAAAGAAAAGTTGCACACGGGAAAGAAGTTGCTGCAATTTCTGTGGCAGCAAGTATGTTATGGCTTGTTGGGTCAGCAAGAGGAAAGAATGCTTGCATGTTTGCAAGTGTTGTTGGTGATGTTGTTTCATAAGGAGTGAAGCAACAAAGAGATGAAGTGTTGGTTATAAGTTTGAAAAAATAAGCATGAAATCTTCTACTACCATCAGACTTTCAGGTAGTATAAAATTTATTAATGGCAGTCATGCAGGTATGAGTTTGTATTACTGTTTTTGCATAATTGTTAAAAGGAAATTTAGGTAAGAATTTCCTCGGCTAGAGTTATTTTATAAAATCACATGATTATATTATTGAATGCATACCACTGGATGTGGTAAAGGCTGGAGGTCTGTATTAATTCAAATCTTTTTAACTTCTAAATGCACACACTGACATAGTAGAATGTCACGTTAATTTGGTTATGGGGTAATAACCAAAGAATTAAAGATAAGAACTGGTTATAGGAATGAATGCCATTAATCTAGTCATGTATGAGACTAGGACTTGGTTGGATATGGCAAGGTATGGATATGGAAAGGTTATAAGCCACACAGGTACTAAAAGATTCCTACTTTAAATAAAACTTGGGCTGCAACCTTTTTGCTAACACGAATGAACACCACAGAATTATATTCTTGGTGTAGTGTTCGGGTCGAAAACGAAGGCATCCAATTAATTGGGAAGACAATAGGAAGTGTGTGGAGAATGTGTCAACACATTGGCCAGAATTCTAACTCACGGATGGTGAGATACATGACTGAGATAAAGAGCATTATGTAATTCAATGCAAGGTGCGCTGATTAATTATGCATTGACAATTGTACTCATGCATAGTAAGTGATAGAATTGTATACTGAATGCATTTATTGAATGTGTTTGTAAGTACATGGATATTTATTATTGCAAGGAAATAATTATACAAATGGCTGAAATGTTGCTAACTCATGAAGTTGAAAACATTTCAAGAACTGTTAAACATTGCAACGGGAAAGTTGCAAGCCAAGTAGTCATAGGAATAAAGACTACAAAAAATTTTGTGTTTAGAAAATTGAAATAATAAACTTACTATTATTAATTATGAACATGCATATGAATAGAATGATGAGTCATTCTATTTGGTTAAGTTTTTGGGTAATTTCTATTTAATTGCTAGGTGTAGGCAATTCTAAGATCATTGCATAAGGTGTTGTATATATTGAATTATGATGTACAAAAAATATTAACAATTTTTTCGTTGTATGCAATAGGAAGCATTATAGGAAAAATGGTATGGAGTTTGGTGCCTGTGGAAAACCACAAGGATGGCTGCATTCATAATATGGAAAAAACCAAGATGAATTATGAAATGGAATTTCCTGTTTTGGGGAAAACATTGACTTCCTTTTTGAACTAAGTTGGAGTTCCTAAATGAATTCTTTTATGTTTCTCATGATAACTGCATGTGGGTGATGCAGATGAGCTGATGTTGATTAAAGTTAGAATGTTGACTACAAAGAGTCTCTCAGGGAAGCTATTGATTGGAAACCTTTGAGGGCAGTTGGAACTCCGGGAGCCACGGTGCTATGAGACTTCTTGAGTCGGTCTGTTGTTGAAGCCCAAGGAAAGGGAGGTGTAGTAGTCGATGGACTGTGTGACAGTGAAGATGTACACTCCTAGGGTGGGACATGCATGTGGGGAATGAGAGACCGTTGGTTGGAGTGTTGTTGAGGTTTGGTACCTTGTTCTAGACCATATGATATGGAAGTATTCTCAATCAAAAGATAAGTACAATTCTCTATTTATTGTATGTTGTGTATCTTGTATACAAATTATAATGTTATTAAAATTGTATGTATATACTGCATATACGCTTGCATTGCTTGCATCCATGATGGTACATATTGTGTTTCATATTTCATTTCTTAAGAAATATATATACTTGATGGTAATCATGTAATCGATTGGAATGTGATTCAGGTGGAGAAAGAAGGTCTCTTGCAAGTGCATCCGGTGCGCATATTGGACTGGAAGAGAAAACAACTCTAGAATCGATCCATAGGGCTTATAAAGGTACAGTGGACTCGGTACGGTCCTGAGGATGCGACATGGGAGCATGAGGATGATATGCAGGCAAAATACTCGCATCTTTTTGAAGATTTTGGAAATCTTGTTGATGTTGTGTAAAGAATTGCACTGAGGACAGTGCAAAAATAAGGGGAGGGGATTGTAATATCCCCAAGAAGGAGCCCCAGTTGTATTTATAAACTGTAAACATGTTTTGTAGGCTGGTGAGAAGAGTGTTGATAAGCTGGTGGAATTATATGTTACTAGGCCAGATAGCCTAGGTGTTAAAGGCCAGGAGCCTGATTTTGTATATGTAATTATGCAGATAATTAATAAAATATAAACATTGTTGCGTGCAGACCGACCACCAAGAAAGAGTGATGTGGGACTAAGCTTCCACAAGGTTGGGCAAGGGAGGAGGCTAAGTGTGTGGGCATAGGGGCTAAGCTAGGGGGCTTACGTCTAAAGGGGATAATAATTTATTATTATTTCCTAAAGGCTAAGGTGGACAATTGATGAGTGTTGTCCTAAGTTGATGGGAAAGGAGAACGAATGAAAATGTAGTGCATGCAACTCCAGGAATACAGGTGTTGACCTGGGCACATGCATTAAAAGATGATGAGTTGATCCATGTTGGCGGTTCGTTCTGTGGAGTTTGACGATTCTCCAACACTGGCTAACCGTGAATGGGGACATCCACAAGAAACCCTGGAATCAGTAACCTGTGATTCAATATGCCATCCTCCGTCTGAGTTAACGGTTCGTCCTGTCCATTCTTCTATCCACAGTCGGAACCCGAAACTAGGAGAATTGATCTCTGTGTTTTGTTCTCTGGTTGCACACCTTGAAAACCAGTGGGAAAAACCCATCGAATGATCCATCGTCTAACTTTTTCGACCTCTACATAGTCACTCATTCTGAAACCGATAATCTGTGAGTTGTTCTGTGTCTTCTGAGGAACCCGACACTTGGGTAATCGCCTTAGCCATGTTGCGTTTTAGAATGGGTTGTTTCCTCCTGCGGTGTCATGCCCATATGTTGTTTCTGCTCTCATCCTTGTGTGAATGAGTGTTGAACCATTTTTTTGTCCTCCTTGTGGTGGAACGGAGTTAAAGAAGCAGGTTGTCAGGCTTGTGTGCAACACTCTCTCCAGGTGAGAGAGGTGGTTGTGGTTGAAGAGGCAGGTTGTCAGGCCTGTGAGCATCTCTCTCCAGGTGAGAGAGTCTGTTGGGAAGTGGTTTTCTCCCAGAGAGAGTCCAACACCAGCTACAGAGCTCTGATAATTCCTGATCTGGCTTGTTTCTGAGACCTAGAGAGGGAGGTGAAGCACTGATGGACTATGCTTGTGAATGTGTATACTCCCAGGTGGAACAGGCATGCGGGGAATAAGAGTCCGTGAGTAGTGGGCGTAAGAAAGCTCCTGGAGAGAATCCTTCTGGTTGCTTTGTGCAGTTTCTTGTAACCTCAACCTAGTCTAGGATTCCCTTGCCCTGGGTGGAGCTTGGTCCCAGCTCGGGGGTGACCCACTGCTGAGCGTGATGAGCAATGTGGTCTATGGCTAGGAGGTTCGTGGAAGGTTGACACGTAGTTGGTGGAGTTACTCCAGTTTCAAAGATAAGTATCATCATGTGTTTAATTTCAATTAAAATGCATGTTTTTTATGCTTGAAATGTTTTCATGTATTCCGTTGAATGTATGAATTAGTGTTAATTCTATTTACAGTCTGTATGATGGTAGTAACTCTATGTTAAATGTGTTAGTTTGATTTAATGCATATTATATATATGTGTATGTGAATGTTCCTCTTAGTAGCGTTTCCTGACAGTGGGGTTGATGGCCGGGGACGTTACAATATGGTATCAAAGCAACCAAGGCTAAGTTAAGGTTGTGTAGGTAGCATTGCTTGACCTGTTGGTAGATGGGGATGTTACAATATGGCTTGGGAAAGCATTGTCGGACTTTGTTGGCCTTGCAGCATCAGTACTCATAAGCACCTCACCTGGGGGCAGATACTTAACCAATTATACCCATAGTGTAGTTTGTTCATCACATAAGGAGATTCTTTCACTACATAGTAGGGATTAGGCAAATTCAATGAATCCAAAAACCATTGAATTGATGCAAGCAAGTTCAAACAAGCTCATCCAAGCTTCAAGCAATGGCACTTAGGGTTAGCAATTACCGCGTATCTCATGACAACAAATCAGACAACAATAATGATGATGAAAACACTAACCACGCATCTTTAAAAAAATAATCAGTAAAGGACTGAGCATCATGCTCACGAGATCTTAAGCTCGATCTTCAAGTGGAAAGGATGTTCATGTTTCTTTTAAGATAATCATCTCCTACATCTTTAACATGTTCTTTCATGAGGCATCCCCGCCTTAAAGGACTTGCTCCTCTACAACTCCTCTTGATAATTTAATAAATTTATATAGTTATGATTTTGATTGATAAAAAACGAGAGTATTTGCTTTTTCATTACAACACATTTTTATATTTAGAAAATATCATGCCTAGGGTGAATTTGGTTGAAATAGGTTGAAAGTATCTCTTTGGTTGTCAGTAAAAGGTACGAGCACTATGAAAATTTTATTTATTGTTATTGATTGATAAACAGTCATGTGGTTTTTCATATTCATAGAAATGTTATATTGATATAAATGTTAAATTATATTATTAGAAATAGTGCGTTAAATATAGTGCCCAATGAGGTTGTAGCGCAATAACAATCTTTTATTCAGTTTAGGCATGCAAATCCTAATTAATAAATAATAAAGTTTTTTCATTTTTCATGTGTATTATATTGATATAATGTTAAATTATATAAATAGAAATGGTGGGCACGATCACAATTTTCATTATTCATGTTTGGCGTGCAATTTTTTTTGGACGGGAGTAGTGATTCTTTAATTTGAAAAGTATATAACTTACACTATGACAAAATATAACACTGCCCAAGACAGCCATACTGTCAATCATGGCAATAAAGCAGCCATGATTCCTCTTTGTATATTCATGTAGTGTTCCAAACAGTGTTAATATACACAAATATTAGGTGATTAATAGAAGATGATGAATATAAACAGTGTTAATATACACAAATATTAGGTGATTAATAGAAGATGATGAATATATGATGTTTAAATTATAAATAATAAATTTTTATGGTG
>ML790061.1:28774-45556 GCA_009831015.1 Picea engelmannii
AGTTCTTTTGTTATTAATATTTCTTTTATATATCATGTGTAATTCCTTATTGAGGAGAGTAATTGTACATCTCCCTTATTCTAGATTGTTGAAAATACATTTTTATATAATAATAATAATAATAGTAATTTTTTAGGGTGTAGTTTTGTTTTTTGTTATTTTATTCCATGTCAAGTTTTATATGATGCATGTAATTTTTTTTTTTAAATTGAAGTTATTTTATTTTTATTAATGTTATATTTTTTAAATTAAGCAGACTTTAATTTTTTTAAATGCAGTGTTATCTAACATAACAATAATGCCTCAACATCTACCCCATACAAGATTGTCGCTACTCTCTATACAAAAACGACCTTACATAAAACTGCAATAACAATCAAATAAAAACAACCACTTAAAAACCTATCCTCATAAATGTTGTAGAGCTTCTCGATAAACAAAGAAATGTTGTAAAATTGCATTGTCAACCTATATAGACAAGTTATTGCAAGAAAATATTGTGTTCATACACAATGTCACTTTAGTGCTTTCTTCTGTTTAACACTGAATATCATGGAGAGTCTCACAATAATTTACGCTTCGCTTAAATCAAGATATGGGATTGCAAGAAGGAAACAACATGAATGTGTTGGCAACGACATATTTTCCGGTTTACCGATTATATTTTGTTACTATTGTATTTATAGTCCGGACTTGGAAGTCTCCCTTCCATGTGACAATTTGTTCAAAACCCATTTGAGTGCGGAAATAAATGCGTTTAGTGCTTTGAGGAAGGTTTAGGACGATGCATATTTTGAATAATCCTTCAAGTGGACCAAGTGGACCTTGTCCCTAGCATTCATATATTTTTTTTAGTGCAATAGGCAAGGAAAAGGTAGTAGTGTTGTATGGCAATGTCGTGGGAGGAGGTAGGAGGGTTATATGGGAGTATTTTTGTTTAGATATAATAGGTGTTTTAAGGTGGAGGTAGACCATAGGGCCTTCATTCCATGAACCTATAATATAGTAAGATATTAAAGAATACTCCTAATTTTACTAGATATTAATAAAAATCTCTGAAAATTCTTTTGATTTCACCCCTTTCGAATACATATTTTCAATAAAAAATCCCTATGTATGCTAGATACTTATTTTTATACCCCCAATACCTATAAATCCCTTTGTAAGTGGCATCCTCCCTCAATATCTACAATATATTGACTTTATTTTTCATAATTAAAAAACCCATTTTATAAATGAACTTATAAATATTGATCAACAAAATAAAATCTCATAAGATATACCTATAACTACTTTGCAAGATAAAAAAAATTGTTTCTATAAAAAGTTGATTAATTATTATTTGACAAAAGATCAATTCCTTGATTAAATTGCTCATAATATTCCTTTGGTTATATCTTATATGAAAAAAATATTCTAAACCTATAGTATGCTCCTGAGATGTGATAATTCTTCAATCGTTGTTCCTTCTTATTATGAGGGTGGAAAGTTTATGTTTTTCATTATTGAAGGCCTGGGAATACCATGGGTTAGAATTCATGATTTTCTCTTTGATTTAGGTTTTCCTTGCACTGCATTTTCATATATATGTAATATTATATTACACACCATACATATTGCTTACAACAATGGATTTTTCTGGCATGTTGTGATGGTTAAGCTTTGTACCTTGGTTTAGAATGTAGGAATGTCTCTTTGGATGCATTTTCATCAATACATTACAGACACATACACATTGTTTAGAAAAATGGTTATTTTTTTCATGGTCATTGTAGGTGTTCAACCCTTGTATGTCTATAAGCTAAGAGATATATGAATTGGGTGGTTGAAAGGAATAATTTCTTGAAAAGAATCATTTATTTTGCATACCCATGGCTACATTACTTACTTTATTATTGTGGTGAGTGCTACACTAAAGCATGATTATGATGAGGCTTTGAACAAGAAAATTTTGTTTTATGATGTAGTGGAATTGTAATAAAAAGATATATAAACATGTATTGAGGAGTCTTAATTTAATTTCAGAAATATTCATAAAAATTATAATTATCTATTAAAATTGAACCGTATCTCTATTTCTTTAAGAATTAACAAGCAATGATTCATTCTACTCAGGTCTAATGATGCACATAAATGATTCTACTATACTATGATATATCAATCACCCTTTATTTTTTACTTGTCAACTTTGCACACTACCATTCAGGTCTCAATTTTCAAATTGATTATTAAATCTCAAAAGAGCATAACATTTTATGATTATAAATATTTGCACGAGGAAAAATTAGTTTTAGTCAACTTTAAAAATGCAATATTTTTAAACGTACCAATTAAAAATATTGCATTTTTAATGTCCCTTTGGAGAAATATGGGAAAACTGGCGTGGAACTGGTCCATCTCAAATATCAACTCTAAATAAGTAGGAAGCATCTATTCTAAAGCTGGAGCATATAAACTTGAGAGTAAAAAGAGATAATAAAGAACAACGAGCATTGAAAATGGTATCAAGTGTGAAAGGAGACAAGTTTTCAAGAAGTAACAATAATAACTGAGTTTTAAGTAATTAAAAGTGTAATGTGGTGTTGCATGTGGATGTGCATAGAAATGAAGTTAATACATGTCACGAGGGATTGACTTGTAGGTTGTTCAAATGTGTAATCAGGTGTTGCATGTGGATGCATATGACAAACATAATTAAATAATTGTAGAGTTTATTTAAATCTTTTATAGACTCCCCTCATGTTAATACATTTCATGAGGTTTTGAGTTGTAGGTGGCTCAAATGTATAATGTAGTATTGCATGTCAATGCACATGGTAATGTAGATCAAAGATTTGCATATTTTATTTAAATCCTTAACAAACTTGCCTCGAGTTTATTTAGAAAACATGCATATTAGTACTAATGTTTAGTGAAACATTGTTTTTGAAAACTTAATTGTTAAAATTAATGTTTATTTTAGAGTTGGTTTGGAGTTTGTTGGAGATTGTTGAGATATTCTCTGAACCTCTATCTCCAAGTTTGGAATAAGTTGAATCAAACAACATTATAAGTGTATTGTATTTGAGTTTTCATATGTAATAATAATAATTGTGTGTTTTCTCTGTGCATGTATTTTTCCAATTTTGTATCAGAGCAAGTAGCTCTAGGTATAATTCCCTCATGGGAGGGCCCAAAATATGTAAACTGTGGGTGAGTAGATTTGTTGTTTTGTGGGTTTTCTGTATTTTGTGTGAAATATTTATGTGTGCATGTAGAAGGAGAATGATAGAATATTTCCAGTGTCGTGGAGCTTCAAAAGTAGGTTTTCTGCGATCTTGAGAGGGAAGGATGGCTAGACATCTAATGGGCCACCCATTTGATTTTCCCCATTAATTCTCGATTTGCAAAAATATATTAAGAGGAGGAAAGTTTCCTTTGAAGAAACATTTATAAAACATTGGAAATGAGCCACATGTTGCAAGATTACATAATAAATATACCTCCACTGCCACTTATCAAGTCAAAAGAGACACTGCATCATTTCCACTGCATGCAAGTAGAACAATGCCATTTCCTTCTATTGTGAAAAAGAATAGACCGTCAGAGTGTTCATTTTTCCCATTGATGAGACTGTTGGAGTGTTTTCTACTAGAACAATATAGTGTTACAGTGCGTTGTTCAATTACATTGAGAAAGCACACACAATAGAGAGCACCCCTTGTCTCACAAAATGATTTATGTTGGCCAGAAAAATGACGACTTGGGAACCATCGCTCTCATTGCCATTGTATTCATCGTGGGCTCTAACATCATTGTCGACATGCTTTAAGAGAGCTTCATGTGTGGATAGGTCATCGCCTCTGATGTTGTTGCACGAGGTAATAGTTTTAGATTAGTTTCTTTTTGAAGATGGAGTATATAGCGTTGGAAAAATTTAATGACCACAATTTCCATACTTGGAAAGTTAATATTTAGTTGCAAATGATACAGAAAAAATTATGGGGAATACGAAAAGGAACAAAAGTAACACCTATAGATCCCAAGCAATTAATTGATTGGGAGAGAAGGGAGGAAATAGCTAAGTCTATCCTTGGATTGTCTCTTTCAGATTCTTAGTTGTATCTAATTGATTTAGAAAAGTCATCAACATAAATATGCGAACAATTAAGTAAGAAATTTGGTGAAAAAACTATAAATGCAAATTTTTCCTTAAAATTACAATTGTCGAAGCTTAAAATGCATGATAATATATCCGTTTATACGCACATAAATGATATAAAGTATCTTATAAGGAACTTGGTGGAAACTGGCACTAAAGTATAAGATGAAGATGCAAATACAATTTTGAACATTCTATCTTCAAATTATGATAATGCTATTTTTACTTTAAGTCAATTGTCCTCTTGAACACTGTTGGAAGATTGGTTGTTGTCATTGATGTCAACTTTAATCATTTTTTTTGGACCGCAAGATTGATGAAGGTATTTAGACATGAAGGACAGTGCACATGCAGACACAACACCCATGGATTGATAATATACATCATGCTTTTTCTAGTGGTAGGTGGAACATCACGTGGATCCTCATGGTTCAGGGGAAATGAATTTTTGAAGATGACAAGGTGAATTGAAGAAGGAAGTACAGGTCGGCCCTGAAGATAATGAAAGAAAATAATTGCAAAATAAGAAAGTGTCAGGTCGACCATAATGTTAAAAGGAAGTGAGATAAAGGGTATAAATACATATCATTATACATTCATTTTAAACACACAAGCCGAATTTCAGAGGAAATTTGAAGTAAAGACGGTCGGATTTCAAGGGAGGATGAAGTCTTTTGGTGATGTGTTCTTACCATTTTCGCTATGAATTTTTTTCTAGAAAGATTCAGATGGTGAAATTGATATGGTATTTATAAGACATATTTAGGTACCCGTGGTAAAAATTTCATCTCTTTTTTCGCTATAATTTTGGAGATACACTCTGTGGAAGATAGGGTTTTTGACTAGTCCTGAAGCTAGTCATAAACAGGTGTTCCATATAAAATAGTCATAACTTCTTCATGAAGAATCCAAATGATTTGAGACCAATTTAATTGGAAAGAGTACGAGATGAAGTTTTTGGTGTGCGAGTTTCATAATCTGATGTTATATATTGAGCATGGGGCATTCTGTACACGTTCTCTCTCCTGAATAAACCAGAATTGAATAAGGTCTACCATTCTCTCTATAACTTATTTCTGGGGACGATTCAAGGAGTGAAACTTGGAGGCGTTTCAGAGAATACATTGAGTAATATTATCTATAGGATAAGAGTATTCCAATAATTGAAGAATTGCAGAAGTTGAAGAAGTCTTAGGAAGCATTATTAGTTCTATGTGATGGTTGGTTGATGGTGATGATTTAATGTAAAGTTTTATTATCTCTCATATATTCTTGGTTGGAAGGAAGGGGAATGGATGGAGAGGTCAACTCTCTCTTGATATTGGAGGATTGTATCTTCCTCTTGGAGGTTTATCCCTCCCTTTATATTTGGAATATTTAGCTACCTTTGGAAGTCATTACTTCCCTTGAACAATAACTATTGATTATTTCTCATATATTGTGTATGGTGTATTGTGGTGTATTGGTGTAACTCTTATACTATTGTTCATTTCTCATTGGATATAATTGAATGGTTTAAGTATAAGTTGAAAAAGGTTTTAAATTTTACTTGATACTGATTTAGACCCTCTCAGTATCAACAATTGGTATAAGAGCAGGTTGCCTTCAGAAACGTTTAACCACTTGAAGGAAAATCTTGAGCATAGATGGATGACCATGAGCACATTTCAAATGGGATTCAAAGATTTGATGGAAGAAATTATGCATACTGGAGTGATATAGTGAAAAATTATCTAACATCTTTGGGAGTAGACATTTGGTACTCAGTTGTAAATGGCTATGTAATCCCAAACAATGCTCCAACTGGTCCAAACGAGAAGAATCTTATGATTTGTAATTCAAAAGCCATACATGTTATTCTAGGAGCATTGGCACCAACCATTTCTAGAAAAGTGATGGGCTACAACACTTCTAAAGAGGTATGGGGAAAACTCAAGAGTATCTACGAAGGTGATCCAAAAGTTAAGAAGGTCAAGTTTCAACGACATAGAGAAGAATTTGAAAATTTGAAGATGAATGAAAAGGAAGATATTGCAACCTATTTTCTTAGAGTTGATGAAGTTGTTAATTCTATCAGAGGATTAGGTGAAGAGCTCGATGAATCCTTGGTTGTGCAAAAAGTGTTGAGATCACTTCTCTTGAAGTATGATGCTAAGGTCTCCGCCATTGAAGAAACTAGGGACTTGACCAAAATGACAATGGATGAATTACATGGGTCTCTTATAGCATATGAAATGAGAACAGGTACAGAAAGTGACCAACCAAAAAATGAAGAAGCCTTTAAATCCATAAAGAAGACAAAAGACAAGGATAATGACCTTGATGAAAAAATAGAAAATTTCGTAAGAAGGTTCCAGAAGGGAAGTGGAAGATACAAAGGTAAGTCTCCTCTCAAATGCTTTAACTGTGGTAGAATAGAACATATTGTTGAAAACTACTACTATAAAAAGAGAAGTCTCAACAATAAAAAAAGCTTATACTCCAAGGATGATGACATCTCCTCATATGAGAGTGATGAAGAAGATAATGATGGAGTAGAAGTCCTTTTTATAACCCAAGAAACCCAGGATGATGATCTCAAGAATTCTAAAGAAGAAGAAATCATTTATGAATAAGATTCAGATGAATAAAGCAACCTTGATTCCTTTTGGGGATACAAAGACAACGCAGAGAGTGAACAAGAAGATGAGAATCTTGAAAAGTTGAAGCATGTTGAAACTGAAAATAACAATCTTAGAAACACAAACGTAATACTAAAAGGTGAATTGAGTAGTTGTAAAGAAGACAATTACAAGCTTGAAAAGACCATTGATAGCTTGAAGGAACAATTAGAATATTATGATAAATTGAAAGCATAATTGGATCACACAAAAGGGGAGCTACTATTGACAATAGAAAATTTGAAGAAGTTCGAAAAAAACACTAAAAAATTAGATGAGATCCTTAGTAGTCAAAGATATCCAAACGACAATACAGGACTAGGATACGATAACAATTTGAAGACAAAAAAACAAGAGAAGGAAGATGAAAATGATGAAACCAACACTCCAAGACAAGTTGAACAACAAGATAGAATACTAGAATTCAGAAGGAATGAGACATCAAGATGATCCTCTCCCATCAAGTATGAAAGAAATCATTATGAAGGAAACTACAGAAGAATAGATCCTTAACTCAGATGGACCACACCACAAAGAAGATCACTTACTCCCAGGTATCAAAATTTCTTTCTTGGACATTGTTATACTTGTGGAAATTTTGGACACAAGGCAATCAATTGTAGAATCAATGAAAGGAATAACTACGCAAGCTACAAGAATGGTGAAAATAGTAGATATGGAAATGTTTGTAGACCTGTCAACATAAAGTATAATCCATTTGACCCATTAGTGGATAAAAATATTGTATGTTACAAATGCAATAATCTTGGTCACAAAGCATGAGATTGCAGAGAGATGAAGGAAGATAATCGTATGCCAAATGTTGATATACCAACTACAACATGGAAAATCAAGAAATTCCACACAATGAAAACTGTCGAATAGCATTGGCCGCTAAATAATGAAAAGAAGAAGATGAATGATTCATAGACAGTGGGTGCTCATCTCATATGACTCGAGATCAAAGAAAATTTGTCATTTTGAAGAAAAAGGGTGGAAATGTTGCATTTGGAGATGACTCATCTACCAAAATACTTGGAAAAGGAACAGTAAAGCTTGGAAGTGAAAATGTAAAAGAAGGAAAAGTCATATTGGTTGAAGATCTGAAGTGTAATCTCCTCAGTGTTTGCAAAATATGTGATAAAGGATACACTCTTACGTTTGACTCCCGAAAATGTAAAATAAGAGAAAATAACTCAAGAAGATTGGTTTCAATTGCAACAAGAAGACCGAACAACATATACATCCTAGACATGAAGAAGAGAGAGAAGATAGAAGCCACACAAAAGGATTCCAAGGAAGAAAAAGTTCCAAAGACCAAAAATAAGGATGAAGTATTATTGAGTGCCACATGTTTAGGGGGAGTAGCCCCAAAGAAGAGATTTATCTTTTTCCATTAAACTCGGGGGGAGAAAACCTACCCTTTCCCATTGATGTCAAAGGGGGAGAGAAATTGGGATCATTATAACAGGGGGAGCATGAGTGTTTCCATCAATGGAAAAGGGGGGGATTGTTGGAAGATTGGTTGTTGTAATTGATGCCAACCCTAGTCATTGGTTTTGGACCGCAAGATTGATGAAGGTGCTTGGACATGAAGGACAATGCACATGCAGACACAACACCGATGGATGGATAGTATACATCATGTTTTTTTCGGTGGTAGGTGACACGTCACGTGGATCCTCATGGTTGAGGAGAAGTGAATTTTTGAAGATGACAAAGAGAATTGAAGAAGGAAGTATAGGTTGGCCCTGAAGATAATTAAAGAAAAGAATTACAAAATAAGAAAGTGGCAGTTCGTCCCTAATGTTAAAAGGAAGTGACATAAAGGGTATAAATACATACCATTATACATTAATTTTCAACACACAAGTCAAATTTCAGAGGAAATATGAAGTAAATAAGGTCGGATTTCAAGGGAGGATGAAGTCTTTTGGTGATGTGTTCTAAGGTATGTTATTTACAGGCGATTTTACCATTTTTCGCTATAAGTTTTTTTCTAGAACGATTCAGATGGTGAAATTGATATGGTATTGAGAATACATATCTAGGTACTTGTGGTAAAAATTTCATCTCTTTATTCTCTATAATTTTGGAGATACACTATGTGGAAGAGAGGGTTTTTGACTAGTCCTGAAGCTAGTCATAAACAGGTGTTCTAGGTAAAACAATCATAACTTCTTCATAGAGAATCCAAATGACATGAGACTGATTTCATTGAAACGAGTATGGGATGTAGTTTCTTGTGTGTGATTTTCAGAATCTGATGTTAAATATTGAGCATGGGGCATTCTTTACAAGTTATCTCTCTTAAATAAACCAGAATTGAATAAGGTCTACAATTCTCTCTATAACTTCTTTCTGGGGAGGATTCAAGGAGTTAAACTTGGAGGAGTTTTAGATAATACATTGAGTAATATTATCTATAGGATCATATTATTTCAAGAATTGAGGAATTGCAGAAGTTGAAGAAGTCTCAGGAAGAATTATCAGGTTCTATGTGATGGTTGGTTGATGGTGATGATTTAATGTAAAGTTTTATTATCTCTCATATATTATTGGGTGGAAAGAAGGGGAAAGTATGGAGAGGTCAACCCTCTCTTGATATTGGAGGATTGTATATTCCTCTTGGAGGTTTATCCCTCCCTTTATATTTGGAAGCTCTAGCTACCTTTGGAAGTCATTACTTCCCTTGAACAATAACTATTGATTATTTCTCATATATTGTGCATGGTGTATTGTGGTGTATTGGTGTAGCTCTTATACTATTTTTAATTTCTCATTGGATATAATTGAATGGTTAAAGTATAAGTTGAAAAAGGTTTTAACTTGTACTTGAAACTGTTTTGGGTGAGTAGATTAGTTGTTTTGTGAGTTTTCTGTATTTTGTGTGAAATATTTATGTGTGCATGTAGAAGGAGAATGATAGAATATTTTCGGTGTCATGGAGATTCACAAGTAGTTTTTCTATGATCTTGAGAGGGAAGGATGACTATACATTTGATGGGCCACCCATTTGATTTCCCCCATTAATTCTCGATTTGCGGAAATATATTAAGAGGAGGAAATTTTCCTTTGAAGAAAAAATTATTAAACATTGGAAAGGAGCCACGTTTTGCAAGATTATATAGTAAATATACCTCCGCTACCACATCTCAAGTCAAAAGAGACACTGCAACATTTCCACTGCATGCAAGTAGAACAATGTCATTTCCTTCTATTGTGAACAAGAATAGACCGTTGGAGTGTTCATTGTTCCCATTGGTGAGACTGTTGGAGCGTTTTGTACGAGAAAAATACAGTGTTAGAGTGTGTTGTTCAATTACATTGAGAAAACACACACAATAGAGGGCACCCCTTGTCTTACAAAATGATTATGTTGGCCAGAAAAAGGGTGACCTGGGCACCATCGCTCTCATCTCCATTGTATTCATCGTGGGCTCTAACATCATTGCCGCCATGCTTTAAGAGAGCTTCCTGTGTGGAGAGGTCATCTCCTCTAATGTTGCTGCACGAGGTAATAGTTTTAGATTACTTTCTTTTTGAACATGGAGTATATAGCATTGGAAAAATTTAATGGCCACAATTTCCATACTTGGAAAGTTAATATTTAGTTGCAAATCATGGATAAACATTTATGGGGAATACGGAAAGGAACAAAAGTAGCACCTATAGATCCCAAGAAATTAATTGAATGGGAGAGAAGGGAGGAAAGAGATAAGTCTATCCTTAGACTGTCTCTTTCAGATTCTTAGTTGCATCTAATTGATTTAGAAAATTCATCAACATAAATATGGGAACAATTAAGTAAGAAATTTGGCGAAAAAACTATAAATGCAAAGTTTTCCTTAAAATTTCAATTGTCGAAGCTTAAAATGCATGATAAGATATCCTTTGATACTCACATAAATTATATAAAGTATCTTATAAGGCACTTGGTGGAAACTGGCACTAAAGTATACGATGAAGATGCAAAGACAATTTTGTTAAACATTCTATCTTCAAATTATTTCAATGTTATTTTTATTTTAAGTCAATTGTCCTCTCGAACACTGAATAAAATGATAGCATCGCTTTTAGCAGAAGAAAAGAGGATGAAAGTGGGAGAGACAGAAGTCAATTCACAATTTGAAAATGCACTATTTTCCAAGGAAAGGATGAATAAAAGCATGACTTCAATTGAGTGCTTCTACTGCCAAAGACATGGACATATGACATTGAATTGTAAAATTTGTTCCAAAGATCTTTTAAACAGAAAACTAAAAGAATCATCCAACATAGCTACCTATGAAGACTCACCAAATGCCATCTTTGAAGTATCACCAGACTCTCATAGTGATAATAGTCTCTCTTACTTTTCTAGAATATAGTTATTGGATATGTATGTTATATTTATTTTGTTTGTAAAATCATATGTTGAAATACCTCCCATAGAACATAGTAACATAATTTAAGCCAATTCTTCTTGATGTTCTTCGGTGCCACATGAACAGATCACTTGTTTTATTATGTCTACAGTCTGTTATAAGTTGACGGTTCTTGTTGTCCTTCGATGCTCCAAGAACAACAATTATTTGTTATCCTTGTGTATTTGTGTATGTGAAAAAGGTTAGGTTGTATGATTCACTGTTGGATACATTCAATATCTACACTACTTTCCTATATAATTGGTGAATATAGTTTGTTGTATTCAGACACATGGAAGTATGTCAATAGGATAATTCATTATCTAGATTGTTTTTTGAAGTATGTCAAGAATCGTTGGTCATTACAAGTATGTCATTGATGGTCATAAGCAATTGTATCTTCAATGGATGAAGTGGTAGCTTGAATGAATGGGTGAGAAAGAACATGGTCTACAAGATTTCAAAAGTGGATCAAGATAGTAATGAAGACCAGACTACACAATGATGAAAGTGATTTTTTTTGTATTGTTATTTGTGATGTAAGCATTAAAGGAGGGTGTTAGAATTAATGCTTATTTTAGAGTTAGTTTGGGGTTTGTTGGAGATTATTGAGATATTCTCTCAACCTCTATCTCCAAGTTTGGAATAAGTTGGATCTAACAACACTTATAATAAGTGTATTGTATCACTTATAATAAGTGTATTGTATCGAGGTTTGAAGATATAATAATAATAATTGTGTATTGTATTTTTCCAATTTTAATATGTAATGAAATATTATTTTCAAGAACTTTGTCATGAATCACCTAATCTTAACCCGATTGTAGATTTGAATCATTAGAAGGCCTAGCCACAAAACCAACCTCAACCATTGACTTTGCAGATGAATTTAGGTGAGACCCAAGTTAAGGAAAGCCTCATTAATCCCATAATAATGTTTTTTATATTAAAACCAATAATATTTTAAATAAATAAAATTTAGTAAAACATTTATTAAACAAAATCATACCAATGGTGGCAAGTGCAGTTAGAGCATCATTCGTACTACTTCGATATGGGATCTTGGAGCAAATTTTATCCATCTTCTAGGTATTGAAGAGCTTGGTGAAATAATGCGGTGTCACTATGGGATTATGGTCAGAAAAGGAAATTGAACTGGGTACTCTGGCTGCCTCAATTCGACTAGGATCATATTTCTAGCAAGTTCGAATTTTCTTTTTAGGCTATTTCTCGGCATTGTTTGTTTTGGTATGCATGGTTGATTTGCTTATGAGAATTTGGTTATGGACGATTCTAAGTACTGGTTGTTTTAGTTTATATAATAAGCTCCCTTTCAAGTTTAAACTTCAAGGGGTTCTTTCTTGGGTTCCAATTATGAATTTGGATACTCCTATTTTGGTGGCTTCTAAGTGCTTTGTGAAAATTATGGTAAATTGTGACAATGCTGGCATCAGAAGGCATTGGAACACGAGACTGGCAGCACCAGGAAGACCTCTCTCTAGTTTCATTCACATGTATCCTCAATTTCAGGGGAATCTTGTTGAGGTTCAATTTCTGTTTCTCGTTAAGCTGGAAATATTTGCTCTGTTCAGACAACTTTCGTCTTTATCGACTAGATTCCTTTGCTGTAAGTATTTCGACATGTGGTACTAATTCTGTTTCCAGGTTGGTTTTTAGTAATCATATTGCAAAAGGTCCTTTCTTTTTATCATTTGGTTGATAAGGTTCTTTCCTATCCAGCCATTCCTCATAGATTTTAGATTGTGGAGGTGTCCATCATGGACAACAGAGACATCTCAAAGTTTAAAAGAATCATATGAATCAATGAAGAAGGAATTTATCACAACATGAGCACCTTGTTCTCAATTACTTCCAACATAAATGAAACTGAACAACATTGTCCCAGCCTGCCAATATCATGAATATGTCGGTACTCCAAAAGAAATGGATGATAATTCTTGAACATGATTGTATAGCATGCTGAGAAATCTGGTTTAGAATTTTTGCAAGGGCACTATGTGTGCAACCTATAACAATCAAGCATTTATAATTTGGTCTAAGGTCTAGGAAAACTTCAAAGAGGAAGAGATGGTCCATCAGTTCAAGGAACCAATGAACATTAAACAACAGAACTCCCCACCATTTACATCGGTGAGGAGGAGGCAAAAGACAATCATATTTTCCTTTATGTATTTCAAAGTAATTAGAATTTTAAGAGTCTTTTTCAAGGTTGCCACAAGTACTAAAATTAGAAATGTTTTGGAATGGTTTTCATGTAGTTTGTTTTCCAATTACTCTTTGTAGCAAAGGAGGAATGTCTAATTTTTTTTTGCTGATAAACTTAAGTAATTGTGATAAACTTAAGTAATTGTTGTTAACATTACTCCAACTTCTTTATAATTAATATAATACATATTTTTTTTATTAAGTTAAAATAAATAAATAAATAAAGTTTTACAAACATAGAAACATCAAAATTCAAACAACTAATATGCAGTGAGGAAGTCAATGCACTAATATGAATAGAATGATGAATTCAATATGCCTTCTTGAGGGACTAATAACTTAATCCAAGATATAATGATACATATTCTGCTTAAGTACGTCAAGAAATACGCCATAACTATATGCATGGAGGTTGCCACCTAATCACTTGTCTCCTAACAATTATTAAATATTTCATAACTAGATGCATAGAGCTTGCACGATGCCACCAAATTATTCTCTACCGACAATTATTGTTGCCAATTATTGTGCTCGGGTTTGGCATGGAATAAATTAATGAAGTGGTTTATCTTATTTTATTGTATATAGCAGATTAATGCCCGATGATTGGTGTTTTAGTTTGAACGTAAAATAACCTAAACCTGCAACACAGTTTAGTCTATGTTTTTTTAAAAGAACTTTTATATTGAAAACTGGAGTTTGTATGGAATATTTTACGATGCCTCACATCTGACCACCAATATACAGCTATAAAGCGGTACTGTACTGCGATTTTGGAAGTTTAATTAATCTTTTTTTCGTGGCTGCATTCTTCTAGGAACTATAGCTTTCACAAACAAGGCTACTAGGTAGCATATACCTGCCTAATATATTAATGAAAGTATTGTTAAGGAGATAGGGAGAGAAGGAGCAGGAATGAAATGACTAGATGGCAGAAATATTTATTAGAATAACATTGGGGGGAGTGAAGGCAGCAGTAAGTCTTCAAAGTCTTTGGACAATAAGATCTCAAATAAATGAGATTTGAAATTTAAAATAAATCATTATTTTTTAAAACTTTAGATAAAGAGGTGTATATTTTTTGGTCAACCATGAACTAATAGAAAGTCAAGCCTAACTCAAAGTTATATACCATGCCTATCCACAGATATAATAAGTGTTTTTTTCGATAATACTTACTATATTGATATATTTTGTATTTTTTTTACAATTTTTATTATGATGTAGATTATTTTTTAATATTTTTTTAAGATTATTTTTTTTTTCAAAAATCTATATTATTTTTTTTATTAGCCCTCAAGATATAGGATATGGAGGTGACTAAATACCTCTGGTGAAGGGAAAAATCACTTTCTTAATTTTTAAACTTAAAAAAAATAAATTGATTGATTGAGTTGTTCGACTTGAGCTTCTGCATTTAATATATCTAACATTGCCATGCATCCACTAAGTGACATTGTCATCCTACAACTATGCTGACACTGCCATCCTCTGACAATGTTGTCAAAACCCTGACCAACTTTCCATCTCTTCGTCCCTCGACAACGCTTGGATTTGCACTTGGCTCATTACATTCACCATGCAACCACCTGGTAAAAGATCTATGTGCATTTGTATATCGGATCACCTTCCAATGAAAGTTGAAAATATTACTGAAAAAATTCAAAGTTATGAGAATTACCTTCTCATACACTTGCTCCTTCTCCCTGGTTTGACTGACGTATGAAGAAAACTCTAGGATTATGTTGTAAAGTATGAATTGCTTCATCTTCGTCTCCATTTTCTTCTCGTAATTAGCTTGTGGACTCGCCATTATCAAAACTCAGTTACTTCCAATTTACCCCAAATTCTATTATGTACAACTTTGACATTTGATATATTCTGCAAGAGATTCCAACTAATAAATTCACAATACCCATATCATCTATTCTTCTCTGGGAGCTAGACTCACAGAAAATAAGCGACAGGAAGACGAAGCCCCACTTTAATATTTAGACCTAATTTTGACTCCTTTCTAAATTTGGAGGTGATGTAAACTAGTGCACGCCCACTGCTAATTCATCGTTAGAGTCATGGTCCACCTGAGCCAATGATATGACCGTGGGGACAACAATGACTCCTGCAACAACAGGTAGAAATCATAGGTGCAATATTTCATATAATTATAGTTGTTGAACGACATGAGTAGAAACATTATTGAAGCACCACACTTTCTCCCATCCAATAGGCCTCTAGCTTTACTAGACATAGATACATAACTTTCTACTATTGTGTATGATTAATAATTTCATTTTGATTTCAAAAGTACTTTATCATGAATGCATAATTACATACCAAAGGATCCACAATAGGGATCTGCACAACATGCTTCCCATCACTACAAAGCAGTTTCCCTAATATTATTTCTGAATTTCCCAGTAGAAGTTTCACAGGCTTGACACTGATGCTCCAACATGTAGATAAACATCTTGTTTTCTTTGTAAACCTCAAATTCCTCAGCTTGACTTTCACCAAGAACCCTCCTAGAGAAATCACTGTGGCCCTATAAGTTCCGCTTGGAGCAATCACCGTGGCCCTGTAACTTGACATGTGTGGACCGACATTGGTGACCATTTTGGTGGAGTATGTCGACATGTTAGAAGTCTGGTTCTGATCGAAATCTATGGAAAATGAAGGATAAGGGTCAATTTTATGGTTCTAGGGCTCCAGTCCCGAAGAGATCCCTTGAGAAACACAACAACCATGCTAACATGAGGGAAGGCCATCAAGGTTCCACATGTTATATTGAACTATGTTCTCCTTCGGGCGAACAAGAGCCCCAAAGGATGAAGAAGAGACCCAAAGTATTGACATCGCCCGTCCAAGCAACCAAAATGTTCATACCGAGAGCTATGATGTCGGGTTTCAAAATCTCGATCGGCGTATATCAACCACTTTTCCACCTTTTTAAAATTAATGGCATCAATGGACGTATATCAACCACTTTTTACTTAAGTGTGGTTGTTTCTAGTGTGTGTGGCTAGGAATAAGTGTGTGGCTCAAGATTAATAGACCATTAATATATTAATACATAATTAATTTATTAATAAATAATTAATGTATTAATTAACTTAAAGTATTAATGTACTAAAGTACTAATATATTAATTAATTGAAAGTTAATTAATGCATTAATTAAATATTAGATTAATGCAGTCCCTAAATTAAACTTTTGACCTTTTAAATGACCATGAGTATGACTCAGATCATAAACCTTTAACCCTAAATCTAAAATTTTCCATGCATAGGAGCATCATTGAAGATAATTCTGATAATCAAAGGAATTTGCACTTTGACAAAAGTAAAGTTGA
>ML790061.1:49815-70268 GCA_009831015.1 Picea engelmannii
TACTTTAAATAAAATGTATTCCACTTATATGTTAAGTTCTATTGTGTGGCATATTGGTTGGGGTGACTTTGTTAAGACTTGGAGTGTTATGGAGGGCATGGAGTCGAACTCTATTGACTCCAAAGTTTTACAACATTTCAACCATTACTGGCTAGTGAGGAGCTGCCACATGGCATCCTCTCATTGTCTCTTCAATGCCATGTGTCAAACGATTATTGAACCACTTGTCTTCTTGGAGGTACGACTTGCCAACTCATCTGCTCATTCAAGTGATCAATCCATGTGGCACCTTGGGGTGTGGCTACATCACCTGTATGGTCATGCAACATTTCATTGTACAGACATGACACATGTCCTTTTTATCCCTTTGAATTTTGAATTTGACCTTAGTTGACCTTAAATTTAACCTCTCATAACGTTTACATACGAGCTCTATTTGACTTGCCATTTGTGTCATTGGAAAGATGACGATGATCTCTACACATTGATGTCATTTTTGAGATGATTTGAGATAGTCGAATGTTGAGTATTTTTGGATCTCCTGGGACATATGTCAGCATTCTAGATCCCTAGGGACCTCTATGAGCGTTCCTTAGATCCTTTTGGACCAATGGGAGGGAAGCTCTCTATGATCAACTAGATTGCCCCGAGTTCACCATGAAGTTTCTTACTTCTTGGATAAGTCATTGAGTATATTTTATGCCTCTTTGTTTTTCTTCCTAGATAACTTGTGCGTATCTTTGAGTGGGTCCTAAATAATGACCAATCCTATGTTAGATCTTGATGTAACCCCGACTATTGAATGTAGATATACTTTATTAAATTTTCTTAGTTGCTCCAGAGGGATGGAAGACAGTTCTTCTCTACAATAATCCTCCTCTAGACTATCTATATAAATGTCTGCCTAATATTTCTCATTGAATTCTACTTCCATGTCTCCTCCTACCTCCATAACTTGATGATACCCTAATGGGATTGATCTTGGGTAGAGAATGATTTATTCCAAAACTAGTTTAGTGATAAATTTTTATTTCTCTTCCAGTGATCCAAGAACGTTTACACCTTCACGGTCTTCATCTTGAGAAATTTGATTTAGGATATTGAAGGAATTACTTGTAGAAAGAGTTTTAAAGGGTCTAGAAATTGGTTTCTTCTGAGGATTTTGGCACTTGTCCTGAACTTTGATAAAACCCTCGGTTTTTTCACTAGGACCAACACTATTTGTTGGGGGGACATTGAGTGAAGAGTCCTAGAATAGGTGTCCATGTTTGTGACATTTTATGCATATGAAGGGTATGTGCTCGTAGTTAATGGTTTGAATCCATTCTTCATCATGGTATTCCAAAAATATGGATCATGAGAGGGTTTTGGATATATTCATATAAACAAAAATCCTGGAATAAGAGGTGTATCGACAATGGAGAGTGGCTTCATAGAATTTTACATTGATACCGAGGGTATTTCCAATGATGGCTAGAATTTCTCCTAGACAGAATTCCTGAGGAAGGGAGCATAGTATTATTCAGACATGGGCATGGGCGCAGTATTCCTTTTTTGGGTTGAATCACTAAGACCATAACGTTGAATACAACCCAAATGATTTATAAATATAGGGTAAGATGTGATCTTTGTCTTTCATGTTGTAGAAGATTGTTGTAAGAAACCCCTTTGACCCTAAGTGGATCTCTAAATGGCCATTGGGGTTCCACCAGGTGTTGATCCTTTTGATAAAATCCCTCTCAGATGGCGATATCCCTAAAGTTTTTCCTATCAAATATTGATCTCTCATAAACTGTGTATTATCTCCTACTTGTTCAAAACTAGCTATATAGCTTGGTGTTGTTGAACCTTGAGGGATGCATTTTCTTGTCTCCAAGGCCCAATCCACATTTCTATGGGAGGGTACAAGTTCAATCTCCATGGATTTTATTTTTTTCACATCCACCAATTTATCTAGGTTTTGGAGTTGTGGTTGTAGATCGAATGGGGGACACTGTCCTTTGGATTTTGGACCTCAAGGATGAAGAGCAATCGATGGAACCCCTTGGACTCCGGATTGAGTTAGGGAGTGTACCATTGGAGTTTGATTGTATTACTGTGATATTAGTGCATATGATTAGATGATATGAGATGGATATATTCTGACATGATTTATTGATGATGCACGCTGACGATAGCTTGCCGACCAGAATCACATGTGGAGTAAAGGGGTCACGCACGAAAATCATAGATGTTGAGGGAGAGGTGTGGAGAGCAGCCCTGCCACAGCCTACTAGCACTCCCGTCGTGGCTCGAACTGTAGGTTAACGTTTACCTAGTTCGAGAGGACCCACGATGTTGTGAGGGAAGACTGCAATAGTTACTCACAATGATTCTAAGGGGCGCGCAATAAGGCGGGGGCCTTATTCCTTAGAGGCCCTTATTCTCCCACAAGTTCACCTGACGGAGTATTGACTCCAGGGGTTTTTGATGTCTACCAAGTCAGTCAAGAGGCTAGTGGTACCCTTGGAGCACGTAGTGCATCTTGAAGGGCAAGTCGCACAAGAAAAATGGAAAGAGGCGAGTGGCACCCTTGGAGCACGTAGTGCATCCTAAAGGGAACGTCGCGCAAGGGAACAGATGAGGCGAGTGGCACCCTTGGAGCACCTAGTGCGTCCTGAAGGGAACGTCCCGTTGTTTTGATAAATGAATGAACCTAGACGGCCTTAGGATGAACAATGTGATAAGAATTTAAAAAAAAAAAACATTTTCCCTAATAAAATGTCGCCCATCACAAAAATTAAGGTCTAGGTCTAAATCATGCTAGTGGTAAAATTTTATCCTTTTTATTTAATTTTTTTTTATTTAATTTATAAACACACACACACACACACACATATATATATAATAAAATTAAAAACAAAATAAATAAAGAGTATGATCTTCATTAAATCTTGTAACATGGAGGGAGTAAGAAATTTAATTTATTCAAAAATTTGTTGGAATAAAATTAAAAAAAAAAGGAATTAATTGTTTTATTATTGTTGATATATTAATTAAATGAGAAAAGGGAAATAGGGTTAATTTCCAAACCTACCTTTTTGAGTTCTAATTAAAAAGGGGAAAGAGGGAAAATCTGAAATATTAGGAAACTAGGAAAAGAGGGAAACACAAAAAAGAAAAAAGAAACAAAAGGGAAAAAGAGGAAAGTCAAACTTAGTAAAGTATCTACCATTTAAGATATTTCTAATTTAAACTGAACTAACAAATTAATAGTGGAGAAAATCATTAAAACCTGTAAGAGAATTTGGGGACACCTAGAAGCGATTCTAAGAGTAACTCTAGGTGGGTGAGGGAAATAAAGATAATCAATTAATTAAAGAAATTAATTAATGGAGGAATGAAGGGGACGGGTGACACTTGTACGGGGATAGATTTTTAGGAATTAAATTTTAAAAACTTAATTAAACGAGATTTTAGGAAAGTAAGGAACCACGAAACTCTATATTATGAAGGGAGGAGATAGAGGTTGGATCATCTTCTGTTTACGTAACGTTACGCTGCAAAAATATCTACTTGACTGAATTAACTTGTGGGAGTTGGGATACCTAGCTCGGTGAGGAGTGGTAGCTCGTCCTTGCGAGGCGAGTTGGGAGCTAGTCAAAATCTCTAGATAGTGAGTGTGTGGCCCCTTTGCGGCTCGGGGGGCTAAGGGGGAAGAAGAGTACCCCTAGCATTGGCTGGGAGGTATTGGTTAAGTCTCAACGGTCGGCGAGTGGGAGTTGCACGGAGCGCACGGGACATCATTCAAAGCGAGCGAACAGGCAACGATACGTTTTCTTTGTTTTGTATGGTAAATTGTTTTAGAACTTATGTTTGAATCTGCATATTTACTTGGGTAAGTGAACTGATTGTCTAGATATTTTTCTGAAATTTTCTTAGCCTAGCTCGATGATAGATTGTCTCCCATGGCTTCATTTCCCCGCACGTCTTGACCACATTGCTGTGTTGATTGTGACCTTCATGCTTGTTTAGCCTTCATCCCTAGTTCACTAGTCCTCGCATGAGCAGTCGGCCAGGAGCCTGATCTACGGTCATCACCTTAGTGTTAAAAGACCTATGGATCTCAACGCCCTTCTTTTCTGTGAGAGGATGATGAGCGAATGATGAACCTATTAGCCGGATACCCTTGATGGTTTTCCCTGACTGATTGTTGATTCCGCCATCTGGCAATGACCTCTGCGTGTGGATTATCTAGTGGCCTGGTTGGTTTTCTCTATGCCTTGACTAATAGAACCCATGCAATCATTCCATGACCCTTCCCATTAGATCCTTTCGGTTCTCTTACTATTGTCTGCATTTGTATTTGCATTCTGGCAATGGAAAAATGAGTTGATTCATGTCTGCATTTTTGTATTGATATTCTAGCAATGGAAAACGAGTTGATTCATGTCTGCATTTTTGGATTGATATTCCGGCAATGAAAAAACAATTAAAATTTATGTCTGCGTTTTACATTTGGTACCCTGGTAAGAAAGACAAAAACGTTTTTGTTTTCCTGTATGCATTGGCATTGGCATCCTGGCAGTGAAAGGGGGAAAACTCGGTTTATTCATCCCTCTCAAGTTTGCATTTCATTTTTTTTTTTTTTGGAGCGATTTTCCCCTTGAAGAAGACTGTGTCTTGCACTTAATATTTTTTGTTTGATTACCTTTGCTACTTGGCAATTTCGCCCCTCTCAAGTTTGCATTTCGTTTTTACTTTTGGGGCAATTTTCCCCTTGAAGAAGACTACGTTTTACAAAAAAACATTTACTGCTAATTGATGCCTTGTGGCCTGGAAATTTGCAAATTAATTGTGACTGTGTTTACTTCCTTAAAGACTTCATTTTTCCATTAAAAGGGTAGCATGCATCTTGCCGATATATAGCATAACGATTTTCCTTTTAAAAACGTGACTGACTTGCTGTAATTGCCCATGATTTTGGCTTTAGAATGTTGCTGGAGCTTGCTGTAATTACCCATGATTTTTCCTTTAGAATGTTGTCAGAGCTTGCTGAAATTGACTTAGATTTTTTCTTTTATATTGCCGGTTGTGTTTGTTGGATTGGGCATGAAGTTTCCTTGATGTTGACAGAGTGTGTTGTTGAATGACCACGAGTTGGTCCTTCTGCAGTTGTACTGTCCCTTTTATTTTCCTTCTCCTTGAGTGTATACCCAACGTTCTCACTTCCACACTTTAATTTCCCCGACAATGTTACTGGCCATGTAATTACCAAGTTAATTGCAATGATAACTGCTATATTAAATGCCTTATCAATTGCCAGAACAATTGCTACAACAATGTTAATGGTCAACAGTTTCCCTTTTTGTTGTAATTGCTAGGTTAATTGAAATATTAACTGCTATATTGTTGCCTTATTAATTGCCAGGATAATTGCTACAATGATGTCTTTGGTCTAATAATTGCCATGTTAATTACTACCCTGAGTCAATGGTCAGTTGATTATGTCTTATTGATTAAATGTTGCAGTGAGTTAAATGGTTAACAATTATGTAAATTTCCTTGTTATTGCGCTATCAATCGTTATGTTAATCGCCATATAATTTTCCTTGCTACTGTTATTTTAACTGTTATGTTAACTAGCATGATAATCGCCTTGTTAGTGCTATATTACTTGTTATGAAATAGTCATGCAAACTACCCTGTTATTGCTAAATTAATTGTGATGTTAATCATTATGTTAAATGCCTTGTTAACTACTGTAATAAATTGTTATGTAGCAGATATGTAATTACCTTGTTGATTTTCCACAACAATGTTATTAGCTAGCAGTTTCCCCCTCAATGATAATAAACAGCCAGTGTGGTTAGTTCGGTCATTATAGCTAGACTAATGTTGAAGTTTAACTATTCATATGTGCTAAAGGTAGCATTCCACTTTAGAATGTTAATGTTGTTATTCAAGTTTATGGTTAGTTGGATGGGGATTCAGATTACTATAGAATTGTCCATTTAGGTTGTAATAAATATTAAAATTAGTATGGTGAGTAAAGACTAGATTGCAAATTTAGACTTGCTAATTTAGACTTGCTAATTTAGATATGTAATTGATGTTAGTTGGATTTATAGATATTGCCTAATTGGTAACTCAGACTCACTAAATTTGAGTCGTAATTCATGTTAAGTTCGGTTGGTAACTCGTTGACTAATGGAATTTAGACTGGTTAATTGATCTTTAATTAACGCCAATTTAAATCATAGATATTGACCATTTAGTCTTGATTAATGGTTGGGTTGTTGACGAAGTCGTTTTTAGCTTGCGCTTCCCATTGAGGGTGTTGTTGTTTATTATTAATTAATGTTTGTACATGGTTTTGTAAACATTCAATGTGATTGCTTTTGCTCACTGTAAGGGTTCTAGTTACTTGTGTAATTTAATTTTGGGTGCGTTGGGTTGTTCGGATGATTGTCCTTAGCTTAGTAGGCTTGGTCTGCTTGTGTCGGGTGGGATGTAGACACCTCCTTGTTCCTCAGAATAGTTTCCAACCTTGAGACCTTAAATGGTCAAAATCGATGGGAACCTAGGCTTGAGCGTTTATTATGTGTCTTGGAGGTCCTAACCATTGCAGGGTAGGACAGGTGGCTAGTCATTCTTATTCTTCATCGGTTGAATGTCGTACATTTCTTTCAGGTGCTTGATTTGCTTTTATGTTAGGTCATTATGTTGTTTTTGCATGAGTTGCATGCGTTGTGTTCGTCGTCGTGTTGTCCCTTAATCTTGTAGGTGTGTCTTGTTGCATCGGGCGGTTGGTCGTTACTCCTGGTTTTCTATGCCTATTGCCCGGTTTCCCTTGTGTCTGTGTGCAGTGTCGGAGTTTCCTATTACCTAGGTTACGTGCCTATGTTCATTGTCAATAGTGTGGTTAAACTATTGTCGTTGTCACCTTCTTGCCTCTTAACTCCTCAAAACAAAACAAAACAAAAAAATATCTTTGCTTGTTGTTGTAACGATGGGGTCGTTACATATGGTATCAGAGCCAGGTTCAACCCTGTGACTGTGGATCGCCAGGCTTTCCACTGCAGTAAACCTGTGAGTATTAACCCTTGCGTTAAGTAAAAACCTTAACATGTACTCATGGAGATTGCATTTAGAGGGCGCCCCTGAGGGTCCACAATGTGCAATAGCTAGTACCGATAGCATCCTCCTAGATATCAAGAGAGATGAGTTCTAGCATCCATGAGTGTCACAGATGGTGGTTTTGTCGAATCATAGTTGTAGAGCAAGGTGTGTGCTTCACACTTCGCGTTTACGACCTCTAGCATGAAGGTCCACATGGTGGTATTTCCACTAAAGGGGAGTGCTCTGTTATGGCGGAAGATGCTCCTGTCCCTTTTGAACTTGGCCACCGACGACGTGTCATGGGAACTATTCAAGGAACTGTTCCAGGAGAGGTATTTTTCTAAGGAATTCATTGAGCATCATCTTAATGAGTTTGACACCTTGCGACGAGGTAGCTGCACGGTGCCCGAGTATGAGGCCCGTTTTGGAGCTGCTTCGATATGCTCCACACCAAGTTACCCAGAAACTTAAGGTCAAAAAGTTTGAGTTTGGCCTTATTGTTGGAATTCATCTTCGACTTCGAGTACAAGGAGTACTGGACCGAAGAAGGGGTGTTGGATGTGTGGGGAGCCACACTACCAGTGTGACTTCCCTGTGGAGAGAACTAGAGCTTCCGGATCAGCTGGACCCTCTACCGTGGGAGATATGGGCAAGGCCCATCAGATTCATGTAGCAGTGAATAACCGCCAGGCAGAGCATTAGTCGGTTGTGCTTGAGATGACAGGTACCATCGCTGACTAGAACCTTAGTATTTTGATAGATCCCGGTGCTACTGTGAGTTTCATTTCTAGTGCAGCGATATAAAGGATTAAGTTAAAGGAATTCGAATGGGATGAGTTTATCTTCGTAGAGATGGCTTCGAGAGTGAAACAAAAGGTTGGAGGAAAGGTTACGGGCTGTATCCTTAACCTGGGAGAGTTTTTCACGAGGGCCAACCTGTACGTCACGATCTTAGGATATTATGACGTCGTGATCGGTATCGACTGGTTGGAATCGCATGAGGCGATACTCAACTGCAATATGAAACAATTGAGATTGGTCAAAGATGAGGGACAGAGACATGTGATTGTAGGATGAAACCAGGGAGTTTCCCTGAGGTTCATCTCTTCCTTACAGCTATGGAAGAGCATGTGCAAGGGGTGAAAGATTTATGCAATCCTTGCATTAAATGAGAAGGGAGTAGAGGAAGGTATAGAACACCTTCCGGTGGTGAGAGAGTTTGTGGATGTATTTCCAGAGGAGTTGCATGGGATGCCGCCGGAGAGGGAATTGGAGTTTACTATAGACCTAAAACTGGGAACATAACCGATAGCTAGAATGCCTTATCGGATGTCAACCCCGGAGTTACAGAAGTTGAGAATGCAACTGAAGGAGCTGTTGGACTTGGGACTGATACGTCCTAGTTTGTCACCGTGGGGTGCACCTGTTATTTTCATATGAAAGAAGGATGGGTCATGGAGGCTTTGCATTGACTACCGTCAATTGAACAAGGCCATGATCAAGAATCAATATCCGTTGCCGAGGATTGATGATCTTTTTGATCAAATAAAGGGTGCGACGGTGTTCTCAAAGATCAATTTGCGATCAGGGTATCACCAGTTATGGACTAAGGAAGATGACGTCCCTAAGACCACCTTTAAGATGAGTTTTGGACACTACAAGTTTACTATTTTACCGTTTGGACTGACAAACGCCCCAAGGGTATTTATGAGTTTGATGAATGGGGTGTTCCGCGAGTACTTGGACAAGTTCGTCCAAGTATTCATTGACGATATTTTGATTTACTCTCGGACGACGAAGGATCATGATGAGCACTTGCGCTTGGTGCTACAGTGTCTGCGAGAGCACAAATTATATGGGAAGTTATCCAGATGCTCATTTTATCAATCAAAGATCCACTACTTAGGGCACATCATCTCCTGTGAAGGTATCATTGTGGATCCAGCAAAGGTTGAGGCCATTATGGAATGGCCTACACCGACGAATGTCCCGGAAGTGCGTAGCTTCATGGGTTTAGAAGGATACTATCGATGGTTCGTCGAGGGGTTTTTGAAGATAGCAAATCCAATCACAGAATTGCAGAAGAATAACAGGAAGTTTGTTTGGACCGAGAAATGCGCGGAAGCATTTCGGAGGCTCAAGGAGTTGTCGACAACCACACCAATACTAAAGGTCCTAGACATGGATGCAGACTTCTTGGTATGCATTGACGCATCCAAGGAAGGCTGAGGTAGAGTCTTGATGCAAGACGGACAAGTGATCGCTTACATATCGAGGAAACTGAGAAGGCATGAGGAGAACTATGCGATGCATGATTTGGAGTTGTTAGCCATTGTATATGCCTTGAAGGTTTGGAGACACTACCTTGTTGGACAAAAATTTGAACTAAAGACTGACCACTGTGGACTACGACACATATTTATGCAAAGCAACCTGAACACGCAAAAACGGCGTTGGTCGGAATTGCTTAGCGAGTATGAATTCAAGATTACTTACATAAAAGGAATAGTGAACCAAGTGGAGGATGCATTGAGTTGGAGACCACGCATCTTTTCAGTGCTGCCTCTTCAGACGAATCTACGTAAAACGATTCTAACTTTACAACATGACGACAACTGGTACAAAGAGGTCGAGGGTTTTATCAGACAAAACACAATGATGGTACCACGATTTGAAGGATTTTCTTTTGATAGCGATGGTTTATTGAGGTTTAAAAATTGGATCTACGTACCGCTGAACGACGAGTTGAGGATGTTGATCCTAAGTGAGGCTCATAGAGTAGTTTACATGGCTGACCCGGGAGTCACAAAGATGAGGGCATACCTTAAACCCTTATTCTTCTGGAAGAGAATGAAGGCAGACATATTCAAATACGTGGCCATATGTCTAGAATGTCAGCAAGTAAAGGCTGAACATAGACACCCAGTAGGATTACTACAGCCACACGCTATTCTATAATCAAAATGGGAGGTTATTTCGATGGATTTTATTGTTGGATTGTTGTTGATGGCAAGGAGACATGACTCAATTTTTGTAGTAGTAGACACTTTGATGAAGAGTCTCACTTTATTCCTATGCGTACGACTTATCAGGCACCCGACATAGCTAGAGTTTTCATCAGTGATCGATGTTCACTGGACGATTTTGGACGAGTTTCCAAGAGGCCTTGGGAACACAGCTTAACTTCAGTACTGCGTATCACCCTGAGACTGATGGACAGATCGAACAAACAAACTAGACCTTGGAAGACATGTTGCACATGTATGTAATAGACCAACAAAATCATTGGGAAGAATTCTTGCCACTGGTGGAATTCGCTTAAAACCATAGTTACCAGAGCACCATTAATATCGTACCTTTCGAGTTTCTTTACGAGCGACCATGTTGGGTGCCTTTGACTTGGGATCGACTTGTAGATAGGGTCTAGGTGGGACTGGAAGAAATCCAAGAATTGGAAGATTAAATGAAAACTTTAAGACAAAGGATCAAGGAAGCCCAGTATTGGCAAAAGAGTTACGATGATGCGCGTCATGTTGACCGTAGTTACATTGTAGCGATCAAGTCTTTTTGTGGCTGAAACCGCATAAGAGTTAGATCTAGTTTGGAAAAAAAAAGGGGCTAAACTATATCCTAGGCTCGTGGGATCCTACGATATTTTGGAAAAGAGAGGTCAGTGGCCTGATGACTAGCCTTGCCTGATTCTTGAGGCGTATGCATGATGTATTTCATGTCTCTGTTGAGACTTTATGATTAGTGATCCTTCACATGATTTGACTTGATCACATTGCAGGTGTCGGACGAGGGTGCGCTGACGGCTGAGCCGATCTGCATCTTGGATCATCGCATTCGACAGCTACGGTGTCGAACAGTAGATCAAATCAAGGTCCAGTGGGACAATTATAGTCTGCACTCGATGACCTGGGAGGACGCATATGATATGAACCAACAGTTTCCATTTTTGTTTGATAGATAGACATATGATACTGTGATACACTTTATTTCGACATTTATATTGTGAAACTTCGGGACAAAGTTTAGACTAATAGGGGGTGTATGTAACATATTGATTTTGGGCACTGAGCAAACTTATTCTTTGAGGACACTTCTCACAAGTGATCTGGATTTTATGTTATTAAAAAATTTATTTTGATTATGAGGTATTATGGGTTGATGAATTTTCGTTTTACTGCATTGACATAGACAGGTGATATTGACTTGGTTGTACTGAGGGTGCAGGATTTTGGACCTCAAGGATGCAGAGGCATCGATGGAACCCCTTGGACAATGGATCGAGTCAGGGAGTGTACCATTGTGGTTTGACTATATTATTGTGATATTAGTGCATCTGATTAGACGATATGATATGGATATATTCTGACACTATTTGTTGATGATGCACGCTGACGATAGCTCGCTGACCAGACCCACATGTGGAGTAAAGGGGTCACACACAAAAACCAGAGATGTTGAGGGAGAGGTGTGGAGAGAAACCCTGCCATAGCCTACTAGCACTCCCTCCGTGGCTCGAACTGTAGGTTAACGTTTACCTAGTTTGAGAGGACCCACGATGCCGTGAGGGAAGACTGTGACAATCACTCACGATGATTCTAAGGGGCGTGCAATAAGGCAGGGGCCTTATTCCTTAGCGGCCCTTAGACTCCCAAAAGTTCACCTGGCGGAGTATTGACTCCAGGGGTTTTTGATGTCTACCAAGTCAGTCAAGAGGCGAGTGGCACCCTTGGAGCACGTAGTGCATCCTGAAGGGCACGTCACGCAAGGGAACATATGAGCCGAGTGACACCCTTGGAGCACCTAGTGCATCCTGAAGGGAACGTCACATTGTTTTGATAAATGAATGAACCTAGACGGTCGGATGAACAATGTGATAAGAATTTAAAAAAAAAACATTTTCCCTAATAAAATGTCGCCCATCACGAAAATTAAGGTCTAGGTCTAAATCATGTTAGTGGTAAAATTTTATCCTTTTTATTAAAAAAAAAATGATATATAAACATATATATATATATATACAAAATAAATAAAGAGTATGATCTTCGTTAAATCTTGTAACACGGAGGGAGTAAGAAATTTAATTTATTCAAAAATCTGTTGGAATAAAATTTAAAAAAAAAGGGAATTAATTGTTTTATTATCTTTGATATATTAATTAAATGAGAAAAGGGAAATAGGGTTAATTTCCACACCTGCCTTTTTGAGTTCTAATTAAAGAGGGGAAAGAGGGAAAATCTGAAATATTAGGAAACTAGGAAAAGAGGGAAACACAAAAAAGAAAAAGGGAAAAAAGGGAAAGCCAAACTTAGTAAAGTATCTACCATTTAAGAGCTTTCTAATTTAAACTGAACTAGCAAATTAATAGTGGGGAAAATCATTAAAACATGTAGGAGAATTTGGGGACACCTAGGAGTGATTATAGGAGTAACTCTAGGTGGGTGAGGGAAATAAAGATAATTAATTAATTAAAGAAATTAATTTATGGAGGAATGAAGGGGATGGGTGACACTTGTACGGGGAGAAATGTTTAGGAATTAAATTTTAAAAACTTAATTAAATGAGATTTTAGGAAAGTAAGGAACCACAAAACTTTATATAATGAAGGAAGGAGATGGAGGTTGGATCATCTTCTATTTGCGTAACGTTACACTGTAGAAATATCTACTTGGTTGACTTAACTTGTGGGAGTTGGGATACCCATCTCGGTGAGGAGTGGTAGCTCAGCCTTGCAAGGTGAGTTGGGAGCTAGTCGAAATCTCTAGATAGTGATTATGTGGCCCCTTTGCGGCTCGGGGGGCTAAGGGGAAAGAAGAGTACCCCTAGCATTAGCTGGGAGGTACCGGTGAAGTCTCGACAGTCGGCGAGCGGGAGTTGCATGGAGCGCACAGGACGTCATTCAGAGTGGGCGAACAGGCAACGATACGCTTTCTTCATTTTATATGGTAAATATTTTTAGAACTTATGCTTGACTCTGCATTTTTACTTGGGTAAGTGAACTGATTGTCTAGATGGTTTTCTAAAATTTTCTTAGGCTAGCTCGATGATAGATTGACTCCCATGGCTTCATTTCCCCACATGTCTTGACCACCTTGCGGTGTTGATTGTGACCTTCGTGGTTGTTTAGCGTTTGTCCCTAGCTCACCAGTCCTCGCCTGAGTAGTCGGCTAGGATCCTGATCTACGGTCGTCACCTTAGTGTTAAAAGACCTATGGATATCAATGCCCTACTTTTCTATGCGAGGATGATGAGCGAATGACGAACTTGTTAGTCGACTACCCTTGATGTTTTTCCATGGTTGATTATTGATTCGGCCATCTGGAAACGACCTCTATGTGTGAATTATATGGTGGCCTAGTTGGTTTTCTCTATGCCTTGACTAATAGAACCCCTATAATCATTCCATGACCCTTCCCATTGGATCCTTTCGGTTCTCTTACTATTGTCTACATTTGTATTTTCATTCTAGCATTGGAAAAACAAGTTGATTCATGTCTGCATTTTTGTATTGATATTCTGGCAATGGAAAATGAGTTGATTCATCTCTGTATTTTTGGATTGGTATTCCGGCAATGGAAAAACAATTAAACTCTTTGTCTGCGTTTTACATTTGGTACCTTGGTAAGAAATACAAAAACGTTTTTGTTTTCCTGTATGCGTTGGCATTGGCATCCTGGCAATGAAAGGGGGAAACCTTGGTTTATTCATCCCTCTCAAGTTTGCATTTCGTTTTTTTTCTTTTGGGGTGATTTTCCCCTTGAAAAAGATTGCATCTTGCACTTAAGATTTTTTGTTTGATTACCTTTGTTGCCTGGAAATTTCGCCCCTCTCAAGTTTGCATTTCGTTTTTACTTTTGGGGCGATTTTCCCCTTGAAGAAGACTGTCTTTTACAAAAAACAATTTACTGCTAATTGATGCCTTGTGGCCTGGTGATTTGCAAATTAATTGTGACTCTGTTTACTTCCTTAGAGACTTTGTTTTTCCATTAAAAGGGTAGCCCGCGTCTTGTTGATATATAGCACAACGGTTTACCTTTTAAAAACGTGACTGACTTGTTGTAATTACCCATGATTTTTCCTTTAGAATGTTGTCGGTGCTTGTTGTAATTACCCACGATTTTTCCTTTAGAATGTTGCCGGAGCTTGCTGAAATTGACCAAGATTTTTGCCTTTAAATTGTTGACTGTGTTTGTTGGATTGGGCACGAAGTTGCCTTGATGTTGACAGAGTGTGTTGTTGAATGACCACGAGTTGGTCCTTCTGCAGTTGTACTGTCTCTTTTATTCTCCTTCTCCTTGAGTGTATACCCAACGTTCTCACTGCCACACTCTAATTCCCACGATGATGTTACTGGCCATGTAATTACCAAGTTAATTGCAATGATAACTGCTATATTAAATGCCTTATCAATTGCGAGAACAATTGCTACAACAATGTTAATGGTCAGTAGTTTCCCTTTTTGTTGTAATTGCCAGGTTAATTGAAATATTAACTTCTATATTATTGCCTTATTAATTTCTAGGATAATTGCTACAACATTGTCTTTGATCCAATAATTGCCATTTTAATTACTACCCTGAGTCAATGGTCAGTCGATTCCATCTTATTAATTAAATGCCGCAGCGAGTTAAATGGTTAACAGTTATGTAAATTGCCTTATTATTGCGCTATCAATCATTATTTTAACCGTTATATAAATTTCCTTGCTACTGTTATTTTAACTGTTATGTTAACTAGCATGATAATCGCCTTGTTAGTGCTATATTACTTGTTATGAAATAGTCATGCAAACTACCCTATTATTGCTAAATTAATTGTGATGTTAATCATTCTGTTAAATGCCTTGTTAACTGTTGTAATAAATTGTTATGTAGCAGATATGTAATTACCTTGTTGATTTGCCACAATAATGTTATTAGATGGCAGTTTCCCCCTCAATGATAATAAACAACCAATGTGGTTAGTTTGGTCATTATAGCTAGACTAACGTTGAGGTTTAACTGTTCATACGTGCTAAAGGTAGCATTCCACTTTAGAATGTTAATGTTGTTATTCAAGTTTATGGCTAGTTGGATGGGGATTCAAATTACTATAGAATTGTCCAATTAGGTTGTAATAAATATTAAAATTAGTATGTTTTGTAAAGACTAGATTGCAAATTTAGACTTGCTAATTTAGATATGTAATTGATGTTAGTTGGATTTATAGATATCGCCTAGTTGGTAACTCAGACTCGCTAAATTTGAGTCGTAATTCATGTTAAGTTCGATTGGTAAATTGTTGACTAATGGAATTTAGATTGGTTAATTGATCTGTAATTAACGCCAATTTAAATCATAGATATTGACCATTTAGTCTTGATTAATGGTTGGGTTGTTAACGAAGTCATTTTTAGCTTGTGCTTCTCGTTGAGGGTGTTGTTGTTTATTATTAATTAATGTTTGTACTTGGTTTTGTAAACATTCAATGTGATTGCTTTTGCTCGCTGTAAGGGTTCTAGTTACTTGTGTAATTTAATTTTGGGTGCATTGGGTTGTTTGGATGATTGTCCTTAGCTTAGTAGGCTTGGTCTACTTGTGTCGAGCAGGATGTAGAAACCTCCTTGTTCCTCAGAATAGTCGCCAGCCTTGAGACCTTAAATGGTCAAAATCGATGGGAACCTGGGCTTGAGTGTTGCTTATGTGTCCTGGAGGTCCTAACCATTGCAGGGTCGGACGAGCAGGTAGTCATTCTTATTCTTCGTCGGTTGAATGTCGTACATTGCTTCCAGGTGCTTGATGTGATTTTATGTTAGGTTTTTATGTTGTTGTTGCGTGAGTTGTATGCATTGTGTTTGTCTTCGTGTTGTCCCTTAAGTTTGTAGGTGTGTCTTGTTGCGTCGGGTGGTTGGTCGTTACTCCTGGTTTTCTATGCCTATTGCCTGGTTGCCCTTGTGGCTGTGCGCAGTGTCGCAGTTACCTGTTACCTGGGTTACATGCTTATGTTCGTTGTCAGTAGTGTGTTTAAACTATTGTCGTCGTCGCCTTCATGCCTCTTAACTCCTGAAAACAAAACAAAACAAAAAATAATATCTTCGCTTGTTGTCGTAATGATGGGGTCGTTACACTTGGTGTTGTCGAAGCTTGAGGGATGCATTTGCTTGGCTCCAAGGCCCAATCCACATTTCTATGGGAGGGTTCAAGTTCAATCTCCGTGGCTTTTATTTTTTTCACATCCACCAATTTATCTAGGTTTTGGAGTTGTGGTTGCAAATCGAATGGGGGACACTCTCCTTTGGCCCCTCTAGACTCATTTTCTACCATGTTTCGATAGGAGGGGTCTCCCGTCCCCTTGATCGCACGTGACATTGTGAGAATTAGGTCTGATTCTATGAAGAAGGACCAGATCAAGGTACAGAGCTTCTTTCTAGTATTTTAATTCTATCACTCTACCAACATTTTAACATGGGTCTAAATTTTGGAAAAAAATATTTCATGAATTTTTTTTTCAACTATAAGATTTTGAATTTTAATAAAATTCACCAATATTTCCACCTTAAAAAAATAAATTCAACCATGTAAATACCCATATCCCAACTATCACTTCCATTCATTGGTTCATGAATTTGTATGATTATTTTATCGCAAGTATCACTTCCATTCATTGGTTTAGTAAGTTGTATGATTATTTTCTCTAATACCAAATTTTTACTTTTTAATTTCTCAAAGGATAAGAGAAATAACTATTGGGGTTGAAAAAATCAATGAAAATAATATGATTCTAAACATAGCCCACATTTCACTGTGCACATTTTATTTCAAAAATTAAAAACATAGTTTTCAAAGTAAATACCTTTGTCTCAATTTATAAACATACAAATATATTTCTTCTTCAGCTACAAGAAAATTATATTCTCTCATTTTGGTTATCCATTATATTTGGTTAAATTCACTATTTTTCTAACATCTTGTCTATCACTAATGTTTTAATTTTATTTGTTAATATTGATTTTGAAGAGTGATAAAGATATGTTTTGAATGGCTGCAAATTTCAGGGTGGGTTGCAAAATGTACGGGACATCGAAGAGACGATGTGTTAAAGCATTGTCTAGCCCAATGAACATATAAGTTTGAAGTGGTTGATATATTACACAAGAGGAGCTTCAAAAACAATAATTTCGTGGATCAAGTTGACACTTGTTGCCTTAGGTGCTATGAAATGCGACAAGTTGATGTTGGGATTAAAAACATGTTTGTTAGACTAGATCCTTCATGTGAATAATGAGTTGCTGATTAATTACAGTGTAATGCTTGAACACAAGGATAGTTTCATTGTGTTAAAGGTCGTACAAAGTGAAGAGACAACTAGAATGAACCCCAAATAATAAATTCTCATTGCATAGATATAGCACAAAGATCTCTTCGAGAGAGGGCAATTGATCCAGGTGGATATTGGTGGCCACCCACCTATTCCAACTGGCTCCTCTTGCCCATTTTTGTTCATCACGTTCTTTTGTACTTTTTTGTAATTGTCTCAAATGAATGCGTGTAGCAGCCACATCTCGTCTTAGAGATAGCTACTTCCAATCGAGCAAGTGTTTCAGTTCTGCAGTTTTACAGTTTCATCCTATTTCATTTATTTAATAGAAGATATTGCTCACTGGATATCTATTTTATTATTAATATATTTATGTTTATTGTATTCAGTTTGTTTCGCTCCTAAATCCGTATCAGGAATTCAAACAACAAAAATATTACTTGGGATGAAAACCAGTGAATGAAATTCACTCAATGTGTATGTAATTAGCTTCATATTCATTGTTTTATTTTTTCAATATAGGCAATGTTATTGGAAAACTGATATTTTTTGTCTAACTCACAAGCAATAAATGAAACACGTTTGGAAATGTTGCTCCAATCCTTTTCAGGTAAGAAAAAGAGTACATTAGAAAAAAATCTTATCGCAACCTTAGACTCATTTTTTCTCTTGAATGGCTAGCGCATATTTACACCCTGCTCTCGAGCACACTATGGAGACATCTGCTCTCAAGTGTACTATAGAAATGGAACATAATTTTTAGCAAGTTCCTAAAGAGTTATTGGTAATGGAACATAAATTTACATATCTGTAAAGTTAAGTATTTACAGAAATTATACATCTAATTGCTTTCCAATTACGAAAATGGTAAAATTTGTTATACTAGAACCCTACGAAATCTATGAGAATCACCTTTGCGATGATATATGAAGGAAGAAAAAGAAATACGTGAGACTCATATGTGATGGTTTTTTAATAAAATACACTTGGTTATCAATTTGGGACGTCGACTAATGGGGATGGATGATTTTATGTTAATTTCTAAGTTTTAGTATGTAAAAAATTCTAAGGTGATGTTGATTACATATATTTTTGTAGCTATGTAGCCTTGCAATTCATGAACACAAACAATATTTATTGTAATAGAGGGAGTTGTGCTACAATAAATTGAATGTTTCCCTTCGTACACACAAAGCATGCTCACCTCTAGTCTCTGCTTCCATGGCATTTCAGATTTGTTATTAACCGACCCATTTCCCATTCTATTTCCTTGATTCAGAATAATAAGAATACAAAAGAATGCAAGGGGATATTTTTAATAAATTATGGAAATATTAAATAATTGCATATCAATAAAATTTTGAAGTATGACTTAATCAAAATATTTCATTTCATAAAGGTAGAATGTTTCCGCATACAAATATAAGGTCGTGATCTGCACGAGAGGATGCAACACAGATTTCTGTTGGAGCAACTTGTAAAAAAGGAAAGGAAAACAAAAAACTAAGAATGGAGGGGCCAACACATGTGAAAATACTCCAGTAGAAATGTTGCTTACACATGTTGGTCATGGTTTGAACTTATGAATGGATTCCAAGAAGGGAGAAAGAACATCATGAAAATTCTTGAGCCAAGATTTCTTACCTATACCGCTCCAGAATAAATATTTTAACATCGTGAATGAAAGAGGAGGTTTTTCTCCTTTACTCCCTAGTGAGGATGAATGATCCTTTTTTGTTCTTCCTGAATCAACAACCTTTTCCATATAATTTTCCTTTTCTATCTATAATTTTGGTTGCTAAAGGAAATATTGTGTTGTGTGAGCGTGGGAATAACTAGAGGGTGAAGAAGAGGTCCATGGTCAATCAATTCAAAGGTGTGGGAATGATACTATATAGCACAACCTCTTATGGTGAAGGACTCACTGTTAATCCCCATTTGTCGCTTGTAGCTGCAGTGGGAAGAGTTGTTGGGGATTGAATCTGTCATTAAATTTTATGAAAAGAAAACCCTACTACTACCATAACATTCCATGCCACCAAATTGGGGGTCAATATTTCTCCCTTCATGGCTTCATTTTCTGTCAGAGGGCCCAATCTGGAGACCCATGTTGTGTGAGTGTGGGAATAACCATAGGGTGGGGAAGGGGTCAGTGGTCAAGCAAGTCGTAGGTATGGGAATGATACTATATAACATAGCCTATGATGGTGAAGGGGTCATTTCTGATCCGCATATTCTGCCTCCAAATGCAGTGGGAAGAGTTGTTGGGGATTCTATTTGTCATTACATTTTATCAAAGGAAAATCCCATCACTCCCATAACATTCCATGACACCAAATTGGGGCTAAAAACTCCTCCATTTGTGGCTTCTTTTTTTATTAGAGGTCCCAATCCAAAGACTTCGAGATTCTGAAACCCAACATCATAGCCCTTGGTGTGAACATTTTTCGTTTCTTGGGTGGGCGATGTCAATCCTTTCGAGATCTTGTTCGACCGAAGGAGAACAAAGTTCAATATAATATATGGAACGTTCATGGATTTCCCTCATGTTAGCAGGGTTGTTGTGTTTCTCAAGGGAGATATTCTAGACTGGAGCCATAAAACCATAAAATCTATGCTTATTCTTCATTTTCCATAGATTTTGAATAGAACCAGACTTCTAACCTGTCGACATTCTTCACCAGAATGGTCACCAATGTAGGTCCACACATGTCAACTTATAGGGCCATGGTGATTGCTCCAAGTGGAACTTATAGGGCCATAGTGATTTCTCCAGGAGGGTTATTGGTGAAAGTCAAGCCGAGGAAGTTGAGGTTTACAAAGAAAACAAGAAGTTGAGCTACATGTTGGAGTGTCAGTGCCAAGCCAATGAAACTTCTCCCAGGAAATTAAAAAATAGTATTTGGGAAACTGCTTTATAGTGATGGGAAACATGTTGTGCAGATCTTTATTGTTGTAACAGGATCCTTTGGTATGTATTTATGAATTCATGATAAAGTACTTTTGAAATCAAACTGAAATTATTAATCATATGCATTAGTAGAAAG
>ML790061.1:82102-100899 GCA_009831015.1 Picea engelmannii
TCAACTTTACTTTTGTCAAAGTGCAAATTCCTTTGATTATCAGAATTATCTTCAATGATGCTCCTATGCATGGAAAATTTTAGATTTAGGGTTAAAGGTTTATGATCTGAGTCATACTCATGGTCATTTAAAAGGTCAAAAGTTTAATTTAGGGACTGCATTAATCTAATATTTAATTAATGCATTAATTAACTTTCAATTAATTAATATATTAGTACTTTAGTACATTAATACTTTAAGTTAATTAATACATTAATTATTTATTAATAAATTAATTATGTATTAATATATTAATGGTCTATTAATCTTGAGCCACACACTTATTCCTAGCCACACACACTAGAAACAACCACACTTAAGTAAAAAGTGGTTGATATACGTCCATTGATGCCATTAATTTTAAAAAGGTGGAAAAGTGGTTGATATACGCCGATCGAGATTTTGAAACCCGACATCATAGCTCTCGGTATGAACATTTTGGTTGCTTGGACGGGCGATGTCAATACTTTGGGTCTCTTCTTCATCCTTTGGGGCTCTTGTTCGCCCGAAGGAGAACATAGTTCAATATAACATGTGGAACCTTGATGGCCTTCCCTCATGTTAGCATGGTTGTTGTGTTTCTCAAGGGATCTCTTCGGGACTGGAGCCCTAGAACCATAAAATTGACCCTTATCCTTCATTTTCCATAGATTTCGATCAGAACCAGACTTCTAACATGTCGACATACTCCACCAAAATGGTCACCAATGTCGGTCCACACATGTCAAGTTACAGGGCCACGGTGATTGCTCCAAGCGGAACTTATAGGGCCACAGTGATTTCTCTAGGAGGGTTCTTGGTGAAAGTCAAGCTGAGGAATTTGAGGTTTACAAAGAAAACAAGATGTTTATCTACATGTTGGAGCATCAGTGTCAAGCCTGTGAAACTTCTACTGGGAAATTCAGAAATAATATTAGGGAAACTGCTTTGTAGTGATGGGAAGCATGTTGTGCAGATCCCTATTGTGGATCCTTTGGTATGTAATTATGCATTCATGATAAAGTACTTTTGAAATCAAAATGAAATTATTAATCATACACAATAGTAGAAAGTTATGTATCTATGTCTAGTAAAGCTAGAGGCCTATTGGATGGGAGAAAGTGTGGTGCTTCAATAATGTTTCTACTCATGTCGTTCAACAACTATAATTATATGAAATATTGCACCTATGATTTCTACCTGTTGTTGCAGGAGTCATTGTTGTCCCCACGGTCATATCATTGGCTCAGGTGGACCATGACTCTAACGATGAATTAGCAGTGGGCGTGCACTAGTTTACATCACCTCCAAATTTAGAAAGGAGTCAAAATTAGGTCTAAATATTAAAGTGGGGCTTCGTCTTCCTGTCGCTTATTTTCTGTGAGTCTAGCTCCCAGAGAAGAATAGATGATATGGGTATTGTGAATTTATTAGTTGGAATCTCTTGCAGAATATATCAAATGTCAAAGTTGTACATAATAGAATTTGGGGTAAATTGGAAGTAACTGAGTTTTGATAATGGCGAGTCCACAAGCTAATTACGAGAAGAAAATGGAGACGAAGATGAAGCAATTCATACTTTACAACATAATCCTAGAGTTTTCTTCATACGTCAGTCAAACCAGGGAGAAGGAGCAAGTGTATGAGAAGGTAATTCTCATAACTTTGAATTTTTTCAGTAATATTTTCAACTTTCATTGGAAGGTGATCCGATATACAAATGCACATAGATCTTTTACCAGGTGGTTGCATGGTGAATGTAATGAGCCAAGTGCAAATCCAAGCGTTGTCGAGGGACGAAGAGATGGAAAGTTGGTCAGGGTTTTGACAACATTGTCAGAGGATGGCAGTGTCAGCATAGTTGTAGGATGACAATGTCACTTAGTGGATGCATGGCAATGTTAGATATATTAAATGCAGAAGCTCAAGTCGAACAACTCAATCAATCAATTTATTTTTTTTAAGTTTAAAAATTAAGAAAGTGATTTTTCCCTTCACCAGAGGTATTTAGTCACCTCCATATCCTATATCTTGAGGGCTAATAAAAAAAATAATATAGATTTTTGAAAAAAAAAATAATCTTAAAAAAATATTAAAAAATAATCTACATCATAATAAAAATTGTAAAAAAAATACAAAATATATCAATATAGTAAGTATTATCGAAAAAAACACTTATTATATCTGTGGATAGGCATGGTATATAACTTTGAGTTAGGCTTGACTTTCTATTAGTTCATGGTTGACCAAAAAATATACACCTCTTTATCTAAAGTTTTAAAAAATAATGATTTATTTTAAATTTCAAATCTCATTTATTTGAGATCTTATTGTCCAAAGACTTTGAAGACTTACTGCTGCCTTCACTCCCCCCAATGTTATTCTAATAAATATTTCTGCCATCTAGTCATTTCATTCCTGCTCCTTCTCTCCCTATCTCCTTAACAATACTTTCATTAATATATTAGGCAGGTATATGCTACCTAGTAGCCTTGTTTGTGAAAGCTATAGTTCCTAGAAGAATGCAGCCACGAAAAAAAGATTAATTAAACTTCCAAAATCGCAGTACAGTACCGCTTTATAGCTGTATATTGGTGGTCAGATGTGAGGCATCGTAAAATATTCCATACAAACTCCAGTTTTCAATATAAAAGTTCTTTTAAAAAAACATAGACTAAACTGTGTTGCAGGTTTAGGTTATTTTACGTTCAAACTAAAACACCAATCATCGGGCATTAATCTGCTATATACAATAAAATAAGATAAACCACTTCATTAATTTATTCCATGCCAAACCCGAGCACAATAATTGGCAACAATAATTGTCGGTAGAGAATAATTTGGTGGCATCGTGCAAGCTCTATGCATCTAGTTATGAAATATTTAATAATTGTTAGGAGACAAGTGATTAGGTGGCAACCTCCATGCATATAGTTATGGCGTATTTCTTGACGTACTTAAGCAGAATATGTATCATTATATCTTGGATTAAGTTATTAGTCCCTCAAGAAGGCATATTGAATTCATCATTCTATTCATATTAGTGCATTGACTTCCTCACTGCATATTAGTTGTTTGAATTTTGATGTTTCTATGTTTGTAAAACTTTATTTATTTATTTATTTTAACTTAATAAAAAAAATATGTATTATATTAATTATAAAGAAGTTGGAGTAATGTTAACAACAATTACTTAAGTTTATCACAATTACTTAAGTTTATCAGCAAAAAAAAATTAGACATTCCTCCTTTGCTACAAAGAGTAATTGGAAAACAAACTACATGAAAACCATTCCAAAACATTTCTAATTTTAGTACTTGTGGCAACCTTGAAAAAGACTCTTAAAATTCTAATTACTTTGAAATACATAAAGGAAAATATGATTGTCTTTTGCCTCCTCCTCACCGATGTAAATGGTGGGGAGTTCTGTTGTTTAATGTTCATTGGTTCCTTGAACTGATGGACCATCTCTTCCTCTTTGAAGTTTTCCTAGACCTTAGACCAAATTATAAATGCTTGATTGTTATAGGTTGCACACATAGTGCCCTTGCAAAAATTCTAAACCAGATTTCTCAGCATGCTATACAATCATGTTCAAGAATTATCATCCATTTCTTTTGGAGTACCGACATATTCATGATATTGGCAGGCTGGGACAATGTTGTTCAGTTTCATTTATGTTGGAAGTAATTGAGAACAAGGTGCTCATGTTGTGATAAATTCCTTCTTCATTGATTCATATGATTCTTTTAAACTTTGAGATGTCTCTGTTGTCCATGATGGACACCTCCACAATCTAAAATCTATGAGGAATGGCTGGATAGGAAAGAACCTTATCAACCAAATGATAAAAAGAAAGGACCTTTTGCAATATGATTACTAAAAACCAACCTGGAAACAGAATTAGTACCACATGTCGAAATACTTACAGCAAAGGAATCTAGTCGATAAAGACGAAAGTTGTCTGAACAGAGCAAATATTTCCAGCTTAACGAGAAACAGAAATTGAACCTCAACAAGATTCCCCTGAAATTGAGGATACATGTGAATGAAACTAGAGAGAGGTCTTCCTGGTGCTGCCAGTCTCGTGTTCCAATGCCTTCTGATGCCAGCATTGTCACAATTTACCATAATTTTCACAAAGCACTTAGAAGCCACCAAAATAGGAGTATCCAAATTCATAATTGGAACCCAAGAAAGAACCCCTTGAAGTTGAAACTTGAAAGGGAGCTTATTATATAAACTAAAACAACCAGGATTTAGAATCCTCCATAACCAAATTCTCATAAGAAAATCAACCATGCATACCAAAACAAACGATGCCGAGAAATAGCCTAAAAAGAAAATTCAAACTTGCCAGAAATATGATTCTAGTCGAATTGAGGCCGCCAGAGTACCCAGTTCAATTTCCTTTTCTGACCATAGTCCCATAGTGACAACGAATTATTTCACCAAGCTCTTCAATACCTGGAAGATGGATAAAAGTTGCTCCAAGATCCCATATCGAAGCAGTACGAATGATGCTCTAACTGCACTTGCCACCATTGGTATGATTTTGTTTAATAAATGTTTTACTAAATTTTATTTATTCAAAATATTATTGTTTTTAATATTAAAAACATTATTATGGGATTAATGAGGCCATCCTTAACTTGGGCCTCACCTAAATTCATCTACAAAGTCAATGGTTGAAGTTGATTTTGTGGATAGGCCTTCTAATGATTCAAATCTACAATTGGGTTAAGATTAGGTGATTGATGAAAAAGTTTTTGAAAATAATATTTCATTACATATTAAAATTGGAAAAATACAACACACAATTATTATTATTATTATATATGCAAACCTCGATACAATACACTTATATAAGTGTTGTTAGATCCAACTTATTCCAAACTTGGAGATAGAGGTTGAGGGAATATCTCAATAATCTCCAACAAACTCCAAACCAACTCTAAAGTAAGCATTAATTCTAACACCCTCCTTTAATGCTTACATCACAAATAACAATACAAAAAAAAATCACTTTCATCATTGTGTAGTCTGGTCTTCATCACTATCTTGATCCACTTCTGAAATCTCATAGACCATGTTCTTTCTCACCCATTCATTCAAGCTACCACTTCATCCATTGAAGATACAATTGCTTATGACCATCAATGACATACTTGTAATGACCAACGATTCTTGACATACTTCAAAAAACAGTCTAGATAATAAATTATCCTATTGACATACTTCCATGTGTCTGAATACAACAAACTATATTCACCAGTTATATAGGAAAGTAGTGTAGATATTGAATGTATCCAACAGTGAATCATACAACATAACCTTTTTCACATACACAAATACACAAGGATAACAAATAATTGTTGTTCTTGAAGCAACGAAGGACAACAAGAACCATCAGCTTATAACAGACTGTAGACATAATAAAACAAGTGATGTGTTCATCTGGCACCGAAGAACATCAAGAAGCATCGGCTTAAATTATGTTACTATGTTCTATGGGAGGTCTTTCAACATATGATTTTACAAACAAAATAAATATAACATACATATCCAATAACTATAATCTAGAAAAATAAGAGAGACTATTATCACTATGAGAGTCTGGTGATACTTCAAAGATGGCATTTGGTGAGTCTTCATAGGTAGCTATGTTGGATGATTCTTTTAGTTTTCTGTTTAAAATATCTTTGGAACAAATTTTACAATTCAATGTCGTATGTCCATGTCGTTGGCAGTAGAAGCATTCAATTGAAGTAATGCTTTTATTCATCCTTTCCTTGGAAAATAGTGCATTTTCAGATTGTGAATTGACTTTTGTCTCTCCCACTTTCATCCTCTTTTCTTCTGCTAAAAGTGATTCTATCATTTCATCCAGTGTTCGAGAGGACAATTGACTTAAAGTAGAAATAGCATTGTCATAATTTGAAGATAGAATGTTTAACAAAATTGTCTTTGCATTTTTATCGTATACTTTAGTGCCAGTTCCCACCAAGTGCCTTATAAGATACTTTATATCATTTATGCAAGTCTAAAAGGATATCTTATCATGCATTTTAAGCTTCGACAATTGAAATTTTAAGGAAAACTTTGCATTTGTAGTTTTTTCGCCAAATTTCTTACTTAATTGTTCCCATATTTATGTTGATGACTTTTATAAATCAATTAGATGCAACTAAGAATCTGAAAAAGACAGTCCAAGGATAGACTTATCTCTTTCCTCCCTTCTCTCCCAGTCAATTAATTGCTTGGGATCTATAGGTGCTACTTTTGTTCCTTTTCGTATTCCCCATAAATTTTTATGCATGATTTGCAACTAAATATTAACTTTCCAAGTATGGAAATTGTGGCCATTAAATTTTTCCAATGCTATATGCTCCATGTTCAAAAAGAAAGTAATCTAAAACTATTACCTCTTGCAACAACATTATATGCGATGACCTCTCCACACGGGAAGATCTCTTAAAGCATGGAAGCAATGATGTTAGAGCCTACGATGAATATAATGGCGACGAGAGCAATGGTGCCCAAGTCGCCCTTTTTCTGGCCAACATAATCATTTTGTAATACAAGGGGTGCTCTCTATTGTGTGTGCTTTCTCAATGTAATTGAACAACGCACTCTAACATTGTACTGTTCTGGTAGAAAACACTCCAATACTCTCATCAATGGAAATAATGAACACTCCAACAGTCTATTCTTGTTCACAATAGAAGGAAATGACATTGTTCTACTTGCATGCAGTGGAAATGATGCAATGTCCCTTTTGACTTGAGAAGTGGCAGCAGAGGTATATTTACTATGTAATCTTGCAACACGTGGCTCCTTTCCAATGTTTAATAATTTTTTCTTCAAAGGAAAATTCCCTCCTCTTAACATATTTCCACAAATCGATAATTAATGGGGAAAATCAAATGGGTGGCCCATCAAATGTCTAGTCATCCTTCCCTCTCAAGATCATATAAAACCTACTTGTTAAGATCCACAACACCGACAATATTCTATCATTCTCCTTCTACATGCACACATAAATATTTCACACAAATTATAGAAAACTCACAAAACAACTAATCTACTCACCTGAATCAGTTTCAAGTACAATTTAAAACCTTTTTCAACTTATACTTTAACCATTCAATTATATCAAATGAGAAATGAACAATAGTATAAGAGTTACACCAATACACCATGCACACTATATGAGAAATAATCAATAGTTATTGTTCAAGGGAAGTAATGACTTCCAAATGTAGCTACAACTTCCAAATATAAAGGGAAGGATAAACCTCCAAGAGGAATATACAATACTCCAATATCAAGAGAGGGTTTACCTATCCATACTTTCCCTTCCTTCCACCCAAGAATATATGAGAGATAATAAAACTTTACATTAAATCATCACCATCAACCAACCATCACATAGAACCTGATAATGCTTCCTAAGACTTCTTCAACTTCTGCAATTCTTCAATTCTTGAAATAATCTGATCTTATAGATAATATTACTCAATGTATTCTCTGAAACGCCTTCAAGTTTCACTACTTGAATCCTCGTCGGAAACAAGTTATAGAGAGAATGGTAGACCTTATTCAATTATGGTTTATTCAAGAGAGATAACTTGTACAGAATGCCCCACGCTCAATATTTAACATCAGATTCTGAAACTCACACACAAGAAACTAAATCCCATACTCTTTTCAATGAAATCAGTCTCACATCATTTGGATTGTCTATGAAGAAGTTATGATTGTTTTACCCAGAACACTTGTTTATGACTATCTTCAAGACTAGTTAAAAACCCTCTCTTCTACATAGTGTATCTCCAAAATTATAGCGAATAAAGAGATGAAATTTTTACCAAAGGTACCTAGATATGTCTTCTCAATACCATATCAATTTCACCATCTGAATCGTTCTAGAAAAAAAATTATAGATAAAATGGTAAGATGGCATGTAAATAACATACATTAGAACACATCACCAAAAGACTTCATCCTCCCTTGAAATCCGTCCTTCTTTACTTCATATTTCCTCTGAAATTTGACTTGTGTGTTGAAAATTAATGTATAATGGTATGTATTTATACCCTTTATGTCACTTCATTTTAACATTAGGGACAACCTGACACTTTCTTATTTTGTAATTATTGTCTTTAATTATCTTCAGGGTCGACCTGTACTTCCTTCTTCAATTCTCTTTGTCATCTTCAAAAATTCATTTCTCCTCAACTATGAGGATCCACGTGATGTGCCACCTACCACCGGAAACAACACGATGTATAATATCCATCCATCGGTTTTGTGTCTGCATGTGCACTATCCTTCATGTCCAAATACCTTCATCAATCTTGTGGTCCAAAACCAATGACTAGGGTTGACATCAATGAAAACAACCAATCTTCCAACAATCTCCCCCTTTGTCATTGATGGAAACACTCATGCTCCCCCTTTCATCATGATCCCAATTTCTCTCCCCCTTTGACATCAATGGAAAAGGGTGGGTTTGCTCCCCCTACGTTTAATGGAAAAAGGTAAATCTCTTCTTTAGGGCTACTCCCCCTGAACATGTGGCACTCAATAATACTTCATCCTTATTTTTGGTCTTTGAGACTTTTTCTTACTTGGAATCCTTTTGTGTGGCTTCTCTCTTCTCTCTCTTCTTCATGTCTAGGATGTATATGTTGTTCGGTCTTCTTGTTGCAGTTGCAACCAATCTTCTTGAGTTATTTTCTCTTATTTTACATTTTCAGAAGTCAAACGTAAGAGTGTATCCTTGATCACATATTTTGCTGACACTGAGGAGATTATGCTTCAGATCTTCAACCAATATGACTTTTCCTTCTTTTACATTTTCACTTCCAAGCTTTACAGTTCATTTTCCAAGTATTTTGGTAGATGAGTCATCTCCAAATGCAACATTTTCACACTTTTTCTTCAAGATGAAAAATTTGCTTTGATCTCCAGTCATATGAGATGAGCACCCATTGTCTATGAATCATTCATCTTATTCTTTGCATTATTTAGCTACCAATTTTATTCGACAGTTTTCATTGTGTGGAATTTCTTTCAGTTTCCATGTTGTAGTTGGTATATAGACATTTGGCATACGATTATCTTCATTCATCTCTCTGCAATCTCATGCTTTGTGACCAAGATTATTTCATTTGCAACATAAAATATTTTGATCCACTAATGGATCAAATGGATTATAATTTCTGTTGACAGGTCTATGAACATTTCCATATCTACTATTTTCACCATTCCCGTAGCTTGCGTAATTATTCCTTTCATTGATTCTACAATTGATTGCCTTGTGTCCAAAATTTCCACAAGTATAACAATGTCCAAGAAAGAAATTTTGATACCTGGGAATAAGTGATCTTCTTTGTGGTGTGGTCCATCTGAGTTCACTATCTATTATTTTGTAGTTTCCTTCATAATGATTTCTTTCATACCTGATGGGAGAGGATAATCTTGATGTCTCATTTCTTCTGAATTCTAATATTCTATTGTGTTGTTCAACTTGTCCTGGAGTGTTGGTTTCATCATTTTCATCTTCCTTCTCTTGTTTTGTTGTCTTCAAACTGTCATCATATCCTAGTCCTGTATTTTCATTTGGAGATCTTTGACTGCTAAGGATCGCATCTAATTTTTCAGTGTTTTTTTCAAACTTCTTCAAATTTTCTATTGTCAATAGTAGCTCCCCTTTTGTGTGATCCAATTATGATTTCAATTTCTCATAATCTTCCAATTGTTCCTTCAAGATATCAATGGTGTTTTCAAGCTTGTAATTATCTTCTTCACAACTACTCAATTCACCTTTTAGTGTTATGTTTGTGTTTCTAAGCTTTCTATTTTCAGTTTCAACATGCTTCGACTTTTCAAGATTCTCATCTTCTTTTTCACTCTCTGCATTATCTTTGTATCCCCAAAAGGAATCAAAGTTTTTTTCTTCATCTGAATCTTATTCATAAATGATTTCTTCTTCTTTAGAATTTTTGAGATCATCATCCTGGGTTTCTTGGGTTATGAAGAGGACTTCTCCTCCATCATTATCTTCTTCATCACTCTCATATGAGGAGATGCCATCATCCTTGGAGTAGAAGCTCTTTTTATTGTTGAGACTTCTCTTTTTATAGTAGCAGTATTCAACAATATGTTCTATTCTACCACAGTTAAATCATTTGAGAGGAGACTTACCTTTTTATCTTCCACTTCCCTTCTGGAACCTTCTTACGAAATTTTCTATTTTTTCATCAAGGTCATTATCCTTGTCTTTTGTCTTCTTATGGATTTAAAGGCTGCTTCATTGTTTGGTTGGTCACTTTCTATACCTGTTCTCATTTAATATGTTATAAGAGACCCATGTAATTCATCCATTTTCATTTTGGTCAAGTCCCTAGTTTCTTCAATGGTGGAGACCTTAGCATCATACTTCAAGAGAAGTGATCTCAACACTTTTTGTACAACCAATGATTCACTGAGCTCTTCACCTAATCCTCTGATAGCATTAACAACTTCATCAACTCTAACAAAATAGGTTTCAATATCTTCCTTTTCATTGATCTTCAAATTTTCAAATTCTGCTCTATGTCGTTGAAGCTTTACCTTCTTAACTTTTGGATCACCTTCGTAGATACTCTTGAGTTTTTCCCATACCTCTTTAGCAGTGCTACAGCCCATCACTTTGCTAGAAATCGTTGGTTCTAATGCTCCTAAAATAACATGTCTGGCTTTTGAATTACAACTCATAAGCTTCTTCTCATTTGGACTAGTTGGAGCATTGTTTGGGATTACACAACCATTTACAACTGAGTACCAAATGTCTACTCCCAAAGATTTTTAGGTAATTTTTCACTATATCACTCTAGTATGCATAATTTCTTCCATCAAATATTTGAATCCCATTTGAGATGTGCTCATGTTCATCCATCTCTGCTCAGGATTTTCCTTCCAGTGGTTCAACTATTCTGAAGGCAACCTGCTCTTATACCAATTGTTGATATTGAGAGGGTCTGAATCAGTATCAAGTAAAATTTAAAACCTTTTTCAACTTATACTTAAACCATTCATTTATATCTAATGAAAAATGAACAATATTATAAGAGTTAAACCAATACACCACAATACACCATGCACAATATATGAGAAATAATCAATAATTATTGTTCAAGGGAAGTAATGACTTCCAAAGGTACCTAAAGCTTACAAATATAAAGGGAGGGATAAACCTCCAAGATGAAGATACAATCCTCCAATATCAAGAGAGAGTTGACCTTTCCATCCATTCCCCTTCCTTCCACCCAAGAATATATGAGAGATAATAAAAATTCACATTAAATCATCACCATCAACCAACCATCACATAGAACCTGATAATGTTTCCTGAGACTTCTTCAAGTTCTACAATTCTTCAATTATTGGAATACTCTTATCCTGTAGATAATATTACTCAATGTATTCTCTGAAATGTCTCCACATTTCACTCCTTGGATCATCTCCAGAAAGAAGTTATAGAGAGAATGGTAGACCTTATTCAATTCTAGTTTATTCAGGAGAGAGAATGTGTAAAGAATGCCCCACACTCAATATGTAACATCAGATTTTGAATCTTGCACACCCAAAACTACATCTCGTACTCTTTCCAATGAAATTGTTCTCAAATCATTTGGATTCTCTATGAAGAAGTTATGACTATTTTACCCAGAACACCTGTTTATGACTAGCTTTAGGACTAGTCAAAAACCCTATTTTCCACAGAGTGTATCTCCAAAATTATAGCAAAAAAAGAGCTGAAAATTTTACCATGGGTACCTAGATATGTCTTATAAATACCATATCAATTTCACCATCTGAATATTTCTATTAAAAAAAAATAGTGAAAATGGTAAGAACACATCACCAAAAGACTTCATCCTCCCTTGAAATCCGGTCTTCTTTACTTCAGATTTCCTCTGAAATTCGACTTGTGTATTTAAAATGAATGTATAATGATATGTATTTATAGCCTTTATGTCACTTCCTTTTAACATTAGGGCTGACCTAACACTTTCTTATTTTGTAATTATTTTCTTTAATTATCTTTAGGGCCGGCCTGTACATCCTTCTTCAATTCTCTTTGTCATCTTCAAAAATTCATTTCTCCTGAACCATGAGGATCCATGTGATGTTCCACCTACCACCGGAAACAACATGATGTATACTATCCATCCATGTGTGTTGTGTCTGCATGTGCACTGTCCTTCATGTCCAAATACCTTCATCAATCATGTGGTCCAAAACCAATGACTAAAGTTGACATCAATGAAAACAACCAATCTTCCAACAGTGTTCGAGAGAACAATTGACTTAAAGTAAAAATAACATTTTCATAATTTGAAGATAGAATGTTTACCAAAATTGTCTTTGCATCTTCATCATATACTTTAGTGCCAGTTTCCACCAAGTGCCTTATAAGATACTTTATATCATTTATGTGAGTATAAAAGGATATATTATCATGCATTTTAAGCTTCGACAATTGTAATTTTAAGGAAAACTTTGCATTTATAGTTTTTTCGCCAAATTTCTTACTTAATTGTTCACATATTTATGTTGATGGCTTTTCTAAATCAATTAGATACAACTAAGAATCTGAAAGAGATAGTCCAAGGATAGACTTAGCTCTTTCCTCCCTTCTCTCCTAGTCAATTAATTGCTTGGGATCTATAGGTGCTACTTTTGTTCCTTTTCGTATTCCCCATAAATGTTTATGCATCATTTGCAACTAAATATCAACTTTCCATGTATGGAAATTGTGGCCATTAAATTTTTTCAACACTATATAATCTATGTTCAAAAAGAAACTAATCTAAAACTATTACCTCGTGCAGCAACATCAGAGGAGATGACCTATCCACACATGAAGCTCTCTTAAAGCATGGCGACAATGATGTTAGAGCCCACGATGAATACAATGGTGATGAGAGCGATGGTTCCCAAGTCGTCATTCTTCTGGACAACATAAATCATTTTGTAAGACAAGGGGTTCTCTCTATTGTGTGTGCTTTCTCAATGTAATTGAACAACACACTCTAACACTATATTGTTCTGGTAGAAAACACTCCAACAGTCTCATCAATGGGAAAAATGAACATTCCAACGATCTATTCTTGTTCACAATAGAAGGAAATGACATTGTTCTACTTGCATGCAGTGGAAATGATGCAATGTCTCTTTTGACTTGAGAAGTGGCAGCGGAGGTATATTTACTATGTAATCTTGCAACACATGGCTTCGTTCCAATGTTTTATAAATGTTTCTTCAAAGGAAACTTTCCTCCTCTTAATATATTTTTGCAAATCGAGAATTAATGGGGAAAATCAAATGGGTGGCCCATCAAATGTCTAGCCATCCTTCCCTCTCAAGATCGCATAAAACCTACTTTTGAAGCTCCATGACACCGACAATATTCTATCATTCTCCTTCTCCATGCACACATAAATATTTCACACAAAATACAGAAAACCCACAAAACAACAAATCTACTCACCCACACTCTACATATTTTGGGCCCTCCAATGAGGGAATTATACCTAGAGGCACTTCTCTGATACAAAATTGGAAAAATACATGCACAGAGAAAACACATAATTATTATTATTACATATGAAAACTCAGATACAATACACTTATAATGTTGTTAGATCCAACTTATTCCAAACTTGGAGATAGAGGTTCAGAGAATATCTCAACAATCTCCAACAAACCCCAAACCAACTCTAAAGTAAGCATTAATTTTAACAATTAAGTTTTCAATAACAATATTTCACTAAACATTAGTACTGATATGCATGTTTTCTAAGTGCATTCGAGGCAAGTTTGTCAAGGATTTAAATAAAATCTGAAAGACTTTGATCTACATTGCCATGTGCATTGACATGAAATACTACATTATGCATTTGAGCCACCTACAACTCAATCCCTCGTGAAATGTATTAACATGAGGGGAGTCTATAAAAGATTTAAATAAACTCTACAATTATTTAATTATGTTTGTCATATGCGTCCACATGCAACACCTAATTACACATTTGAACAACCTACAACTCAATCCCTCGTGACATGTATTAACTTCATTTCTATGCACATCTACATGCAACACCACATTACACTTTTAATTACTTAAAACTCAGTTATTATTGTTACTTCTTGAAAACTTGTCTCCTTTCACTTTTGATACCATTTTCAATGCTCATTGTTCTTTATTATCTCCTTTTACTCTCAAGTTTATATGCTCCAGCTTTAGAATAGATGCTTCCTAATGATTTAGAGTTGATATTTGAGATGGACAAATTCCACACCAGTTCTCCCATATTGCTCCAGAGGGACATTAAGCTCAAATAATTGGTACGTTTAAAAATATTGCATTTTTAAAGTTGACTAAAACTGATTTTTCCTCATGCAAATATTTATAACTATATTTATAATTATAAAATATCATGCTCTTTTGAGATTTAATAATCAATTTGAAAATTGAGACGTGCATGGCAGTGTGCAAAGTTGACAAGTAAAAAATGAAAGCGTAATTGATATATCATAGTATAGTAGAATCATTTATTTGCCTCATTAGACATGAGTAGAATGAATCATTGCTTGTTATTTCTTAAAGCAATATAGATACAGTTCAATTATAATGGATAATTATAATTTACATGAATATTTCTGAAATTAAATTAAGACTCCTCAATACATGTTTATATATCTTTCTATTACAATTCCACTACATCATAAAAAAAAATTCTTTTATTCAGAGCCTCACCATAATCACGTCTTAGTGTAGCACTCACCACAATAATAAAGAAAGTAATGTAGCTATGGGTATGCAAAATAAATGATTATTTTCAAGAAATTATTCCTTTCAACCACCTAATTCATATATCTCCTAGCTTATAGACATACAAGGGTTAAACACCTACAATGACCATGAAAAAAAAACCATTTTTCTAAGCAATGTGTATGTGTCTGTAATGTATTGATGAAAATGTAGCCAAAGAAACATTTCTACATTCTAAACCAGGATACAAAGCTTAACCATCACAACATGCCAGAAAAATCCATTGTTGCAAGTAATATGTATGGTGTTTAATATAATATTACATATATATGAAAATGCAGCACAAGGAAAAGCTAAATCAAACAGAAAATCATGAATTCTAACCCATGGTATTCCAAGGCCTTCAATAATGAAAAACATAAACTTTCCACCCTCATAATAAGAAGGAACAACGATTGAAGAATTATCACATCTTAGGATCATACTATAGGTTTCGAATATTTTTTTCATATAAGATATAACTAAACGAATCTTATGAGCAATTTAATTAAGGAATTGATTTTTTGTTAAATAATAATTAATTAAATTTTTATAGCAACAATTATCTTTCAAGGTAGTTGTAGGTATATCTTATGAGGTTTTATTTTGTTGACCAATATTTTATCAAGTTCATTTATAAAATGGGTTTTTTAATTATGAAAAATAAAGTCAATATATTGTAGACATTAGGGAATGATGCCACTTACAAAGGGATTTATAGGTATTGGGGATATAAAAATAAGTATCTAGTATACATAGGGATTTTTTTATTGAAAATATGTATTGGAAGGGGTGAAATCAAAAAAAAATTCAAAGATTTTTATTAATATCTAGTGAAATTAGAAGTATTCTTTAATATCTTACTATGTTATAGGTTCATGGAGTGAAGATCCTATGGTATACCTCCACCTTAAAACACCTCTTATATCTAAACAAAAATACTCCCATATAACCCTACTACCTCCTCCCACGACGTTACCATACAAGACTACTACCTATTCCTTGCCTATTGCACTAAACAAAATATATGAATGCTAGGGACAAGGTCCACTTGAAGGATTATTCAAAATATGCGTCGTCCTAAAGCTTCCTCAAAGCACTAAACGCAGTTATTTCCGCACTCAAATGAGTTTTGAACAAATTGTCACATGGAAGGGAGACTTAAGTCCGGACTATAAATACAATAGTAACAAAATATAATCGGTAAACCGGAAAATATTTCGTTGCCAACACATTCATGTTGTTTCCTTCTTGCAATCACATATCTTGATTTAAGCGAAGCATAAATTATTGTGAGACTCTCCATGATATTTAGTGTTAAATAGAAGAAAGCACTAAAGTGACATTGTGTATGAACACAATATTTTCTTATAATAACTTGTCTATATGGGTTGATAATGCAATTTTACAACATTTCTTTGTTTATCGAGAAGCTCTACAACATTTATGAGGATAGGTTTTTAAGTGGTTGTTTTTATTTGATTATTATTCCAGTTCTATGTAAGGTCATTTTTGTATAGAGAGTAGCGACAATCTTGTATGGGGTAGATGTTGAGGCATTATCGTTATGTTATGTTAAATAACACCTCATTTAAAAAAATTAAAGTCCTCTTAATTTTAAAAATATAACATTAATAAAAATAAAATAGCTTCAATTTTAAAAAAAAAGAATTACATGCATCATGTAAAACTTGACATGGAATAAAATAACAAAAAATAAAACTACACCCTAAAAAATTACTATTATTATTATTATATAGAGATGTATTTTCTACAATCTAGAATAAGGGAGATGTACAATTACTCTCCTCAAGAAGGAATGACACATGATATATAAAAAAAATATGAATAACAAAAGAACTATTTTAATGTTGGTCATAAATAAAATATTTCACTGTAAAATTTGAATATATATATATATATATATATATATATATATATATATATATATATATATATATATATATATATATNAATCACCCTAATTCCAGTTTATTCAATCAACTAGTGTAAAAAAAAAATTATTTCAAATATTTTCTCTCTTGATACTTACAATTGAAATATATAATTGTTTGCTTAATATTTAGAAATATTAATTAAAATAAATTTAATATTTAACATTTATTAATTTATTAATTATAGTAAATAGTTTTTATTTTTTCTTTTAATAATTAAAAGTTGTAATTATTAAAATTGTTACAAAATAAAAAATAAATAATATTCTCTTAATCCATAAATATATTTTTAAAATAACAAAATTTTATAGTTAAAATCTTAATGTTGAAGGATTCTATTTAGGGAAATATATTTTTAAAATAACAAAATTTCATTGTTAAAATCTTAATATTGAAGGATTTTATTTAGTAATTTTTCTTATTAAAAAGAAGATTATTACATGACTAAACCACTCTTCTGTAATGTTGAAGGATTCTATTTAGTGAAATATATTTTTAAAATAACAAAGTTTCATTGTTAAAATCTTATTAGAAAGAAGATTATTACACGACTAAACCACTATTTTGTACCTTGTCCATATATTATACGGATATGGTTGAAATAGAGTAATAAAGTATCTTAATTTTGAATTAAAATTCCCTTCCAATAAATTAATAAGTAAATAATCTCAATTTATTTTAATTAAAAACAATTCTCATATTTAACAATGAAATTATGTTTCTGTTTATCCCATAAGAATTTTGAGCTTAAATCTTTAAAACTCTCTCCGGAAATTGTTTTAATTTATTTTAATACTACCTAAATTATCAGCATTAAAAAAATAACTACGAAAAGATCTTACATCTTAGGACAGGGAAGACGTAATATAACAGTGCATTAAAAGTGAAAAAAAAACATCTTACTTTTTCAATCCGTCAGAAATGTGATATAATGTCAAAAGGTATCAAAGTAATTTTTAAATATGATTAGGTAAATGTAAAAAAGTAAACACAAACAAATGTCTTTGTTTTTTTTTTTTTTGTTAATTTGTGCTAGATTTGTTGGCTACGCGATTAACCTGTGGCTTGAGAAACGACGACTAAGCCGTCAAAATCACCCGGGGATCGCACCCGGCCTGAGCCACACCAACCCTTAACATGGTTGGATAACATCACGGAGTGGCTTAACAACACACTCCGTCACCAACTATCCTACACCTCGGGGACTAAACATATGTCTTTATAATAGCTAGGAAGTTAATGATTAAAATCACAACCATTTATTTTGTGTGACTACTAAGAATATTCCAGCCATATATTTAATCCTGTCGATAAAAAACTTATTAAACATTAAACCTCTATTAAATCTGCCCATTGTGAATAGGTGTACGCCTTTCGACGTAATTAAGTAAAAAAGAAGTCGATGTTACCCTAAATCTCTTAAGCGATCAGAGATCTGTACTAATATGAAAAAGCAGGACAGATGCAGAGAGAGTTGTAAATATGATCTAATATAGCTTTAATACATTTCTACGGGCAGGCGTGGTGTGGGGATTGCTTCCAAGGGCACCGCCTTTTGGAGTGTGAGTCCAAATTTGTCGGTAATGTCCAGTTGCTCGGCGGGGATGCCTCCGGGAAGTTCCCAGTCGAATGAATGAAGGAGCGACGCCAACAACACATGGACCATCCGGCTCGCCAACGGAAGCCCCACGCACATTCTCCTTCCTGCTCCGAACGGAATCAGCTCCATGTTTTGTCCCTTGTAATCCACACTGCTCAGCTTCTGATCAAGAAATCTCTCTGGGACGAATTCCGACGGTTCGTTCCAGATGGAAGGGTCCCTTCCGATCGCCCAAACGTTGATGATTATCTGGGTGTTCTTGGGTATCACGAATCCCTCAATCTCACAAAGGCCGTCGGCTCTGTGTGGGATCAGAAGAGGAACCGCCGGATGCATTCGGAACACTTCTTTGACCAC